>SSNS01000183.1:127192-279168 GCA_006937985.1 Aphyosemion australe | reverse complement strand
TTAAAAGGTTAAATTTTTCATCTTTAAAGCATAAATAATAAATAAATACATTTATGAATACAAAGATCCAGCAGGCTGGATCACAGTCCTTGGTCCATTGCTACCACTAGAGTACCTAGTTTACATATCTATATATCAGCAAAAGTAAAATTCTATAATGGTTATTAAACTTGTACCATGTAAGCTAGTAATAGAACATCAACATTAAGCAAGCCCCCATTGAATCTGGCATTCATGCAGATGCTACTTTGATTTTTTAACACAAGGTCCACGTCAGACACCAGTACGACTGCAGCAGATTGCCTCGGGCCTTGCCTCTGCAGGAGATCACCCCTCCACTACTCCACAAACACTCCTCAGGAACCACTCGAGGAACATGAGAAGTGTTGGCCTGACCTCCAAACTCCCCAGATCCCAATCCAATGAGGCATCACCGGGATATGCCAGAACATCGTTTTCACACTGGAGTATCAGTTCTGTGTAGCCTGTTGGTAGAATGAAACTCGGCTCGGATTCAGTTATTGACTGATGCTTTCATGGGATACAAACACTGGCCTTATTCAAACAATCTTTATTCAAACAAACAGCTCAACAGAAGCCAAAAGTCTTTCAGTCAGAGTACTCTGAAAAACTTCCCTCCCTAGAAAGCACTTTATACCTGCCACCACTGCTCCTCCAGGTAAGAGAAGAGCAAACAACAAAGCCAGGTGACAGCTGAGTGATTGCTAATGTTAAAGGATTCATGCTGCTTTAGCACGTGTGTGAATGTTTAGTAGCTAAAAATCAGGGAAAACAAGGAGAAAAAGGAGAGAAAGCAACAATTTTCAATCAGATACTTGGTAACATGAAACAAAGTGGTAATTTCCTCAAAAGTATATGCAAAAAAGCATTACATTAGTCAAACCAACAATGCAGCACAATATTTGAAAACAAACCACAGCTGTAACTTCAATCTCAGCTCTTGCTCCATCAAAGGTAGCTAGAAACTTGCGTACTGATCGATGACAAGCCGACCTTTTAATATCATGTTACCAAAGTTGCTCATTTGTAGCGTTGTACTGTACATTGTTGAGCGTAAGAAAAATCAAGCCTCACCAACCCCATAAACCTCCCAGCTTCTGGTGCAGTCTATGGTCATTTCCCACCTTGACTACTGCAATGCCCTTCTAAATGGTCTTCCTGCAAATGGTCCAGAATCCCGCAATGCATCTGGTCAATCAGCCCAAGGGTTGAGGCATGACTTGTCCCAAGAGGATATGTCACACCTCCATTGACTACCTTTAGCCACTTGTATGAAATTTACAACAACATAACAACATAAAATCACGATAAAAGAAATTGAACAATTAAAAATACCATCCATCCATCCATTTTCTGTAACCGCTGATCCGAGCAGGGTCGCAGGGGGCTGGTGCCTATCTCCAGCAGTCATCGGGCAAACAGGCGGGGTACACCCTGGACAGGTTGCCAGTCCATCGCAGGGCAACACAGAGACACACAGGACAAACAACCACACACACTTCTTGTTATGTTCTTCCTGTGTTCGTTTTTCATCTCCATTGGATTTTCTTGTTTTAACACAGTATAATGATGTTACATTTACCTTTAATTACTGACGGTTTCGGCGACTACTGTCGCCATCTTCAGAGTCACGCCGACTTGACGGCGTCACTTCCGCTGTTTATTTGCAGGCAGTAAGGGGCGTTGCCGCCCCCTACTGCCTACGCCTTCGAAGGCGCAGGCAGTAGGGGGCGGCAACGCCCCTTACTGCCTGCAAATAAACAGCGGAAGTGACGCCGTCAAGTCGGCGTGACTCTGAAGATGGCGACAGTAGTCGCCGAAACCGTCAGTAATTAAAGGTAAATGTAACATCATTATACTGTGTTAAAACAAGAAAATCCAATGGAGATGAAAAACGAACACAGGAAGAACATAACAACACACACACCTAAGGACAATTTAGAGAGACCAATCAACCTGACAGAACCCACGCGTGCACAGGGAGAACATGCAAACTCCATGCAGAAAGACCCCAGGCCGGGATGTGAACCCAGAACCTTCTTGCTGCAAGGCAACTGCACTAACCACTGCACCACTGTGCAATAAAAAATACATAAAAGCATAAAAACAGGCAGACTTCAAGCATGTTCCGGAAACGTTAAACCAAAAAAATGGGGTTTTAGCCGACTCTTAAAAACCGGCAAAGATGTAGACAGCCTAATTGACGGTGGCAGCTGGTTCCAAGGCTAAGGCGCTAAGGCTAAGAAAGCCCGGTCCCCACGAGTCCGACACCTAGTGCGAGGGACAACAAGCAGACCCTGATCAGAGGAGCGCAGAGAGTGTGAAGGCACGTTTCTTTAAGAGCGCCACTAAGTAAGGAGGGTACCTCCCTGAAAGAAATTAAAAACAAATACCGAAAGTTTAAAACGTGCCCAATAAAAGACTGGAAGCCAGTGTAGGGAGGCCAGCACTGGACTGATGTGGTCCCGTTTCCTGGTGCCAGTCAGAAACCTGGCGGCGCTGTTCTGCACAAGCTGGAGGCGACGAAGTAATGACTGCCCAAGTCCAGCATAGAGAGAGTTGCAGTAATCTAACCTAGAGATTACAAATGCATGGAGTACCTGCTCCAGGTGGACTCTCGAGAGCATAGGCTTGATTTTGGTAAGGCGTCTCAGATTGAACAAACACGATCGGATCACGGTGTTGACGTAAGCCCAATGGCTGCCCAAGAGGATGCTGTTGTGGTAAGTCAGTCAGCAGTAAAAGATGGTCGTCAACCTTTTTGACAGTACAGGTGTGTTGTAAGAAACAACCAATCCATCTGTTGAGTTACAGAAGAAAATACCCTTTCCATAGTCCATTCTCCTTTAGATTATTGCTATTTCATAATCCACAATCATCACCCATAATGCTCTTCCTTCAGAATAACCTACGATTTTTAAACGCAGTGAAGATTTTAGTTGAGTTTCAAACAAAAGCGCACAACAAAACACGTATTTTCCTACAGATTAGCCGTCTTTGGGATTCAGGGAAGGGATGCAAGCGTTAACAGATGAGCTGCATGTGTCCATATGCCAGCCTCAAAGGGAGAATCAGAGTGCTTTATTTGTCATCATAAAAACAGACACAAAGGCTTCAAACGGCAGCCAGAGCTAGCACACACTGACAGAGCAGACTGTGTGTGTTTTGGAATTTAGGGATTTTTGCAACACACGATCGTCTGTAGTGAAAGTTTAGAACGAGTTAGTGCATCAAGTGCAACACTCGTTTACTTCATTAATATTTCACCATCTGTTTCATTCCACCGGATCTGTATAAAATGGGGTCATCTAAAGCAAGCATTTGTCTGAAGGTCCAAGAGTGATTCATGGAGAAGTGGTAGATATTCAAAAAGCCTTCAGTGACCTTTAGACTTTTTAAAAGGTTAAATTTTTCATCTTTAAAGCATAAATAATAAATAAATACATTTATGAATACAAAGATCCAGCAGGCTGGATCACAGTCCTTGGTCCATTGCTACCACTAGAGTACCTAGTTTACATATCTATATATCAGCAAAAGTAAAATTCTATAATGGTTATTAAACTTGTACCATGTAAGCTAGTAATAGAACATCAACATTAAGCAAGCCCCCATTGAATCTGGCATTCATGCAGATGCTACTTTGATTTTTTAACACAAGGTCCACGTCAGACACCAGTACGACTGCAGCAGATTGCCTCGGGCCTTGCCTCTGCAGGAGATCACCCCTCCACTACTCCACAAACACTCCTCAGGAACCACTCGAGGAACATGAGAAGTGTTGGCCTGACCTCCAAACTCCCCAGATCCCAATCCAATGAGGCATCACCGGGATATGCCAGAACATCGTTTTCACACTGGAGTATCAGTTCTGTGTAGCCTGTTGGTAGAATGAAACTCGGCTCGGATTCAGTTATTGACTGATGCTTTCATGGGATACAAACACTGGCCTTATTCAAACAATCTTTATTCAAACAAACAGCTCAACAGAAGCCAAAAGTCTTTCAGTCAGAGTACTCTGAAAAACTTCCCTCCCTAGAAAGCACTTTATACCTGCCACCACTGCTCCTCCAGGTAAGAGAAGAGCAAACAACAAAGCCAGGTGACAGCTGAGTGATTGCTAATGTTAAAGGATTCATGCTGCTTTAGCACGTGTGTGAATGTTTAGTAGCTAAAAATCAGGGAAAACAAGGAGAAAAAGGAGAGAAAGCAACAATTTTCAATCAGATACTTGGTAACATGAAACAAAGTGGTAATTTCCTCAAAAGTATATGCAAAAAAGAAAAATACTCATGGAATTTAAACAAGAAACAAGCCCCCCCCCCCAATTACTGCATATATTTTACATCCTGTTACTGTTAGCCTCCTGAGACTACAAGTTTTTTTTGTGTGTGAATTTTAATTTCACCTAGCTAATTCAGATTAGTAAGCCCTCGTAGACATACCAGTACAGCTCAAAAAGCAAGGATATTGTGAGAACGTTATTAATATTTAAACACAAAATGGAAATTATGGAGCGGTTCGCCCTCCCTTAGAGATAAGGTGAGAAGTTTGCTCATCTGGGAGGGCCTCAGAGTAGATCTGCTGCTCCTCCACACTGAAAGAAGCCAGTTGAGGTGGCTCAGGCATCTGATTAGGATGCCTCCTGGACGCCTCCTTGGTGAGGTTTGCCGGGCACGTCCAACCGGGAGGAGACCCAAAGGAAGACCCAGGACACACTGGAGGGACTATGTTTCTTGGCTGGCCATTGAATGCCTTGGGATTCCCCCGGAGGAGCTGGCTCAAGTGGCTGAGGAGAGGGAAGTCTGGGCCTCTCTGTTTAGGCTGCTTCCACCGTTACCCGAGCACGGAGAAGCAGAGGAAAATCGATGGAGGAATGGAAATTATGGTCACCAATTTGAGATCTCACCATTAGACTCACAAGACCACTTGAAATTCCAATGGTCTCTCATTTACCTACGTTTTTGGCATAATCAAAGTATTGGCTTTTCATTTTAACAAAAGTTACGGTCACCCACAACATCCATTCTATATTTTATCTTAGATTTTTTTTTTTACTTTAATTTTAATGTATTGTATTATTTTAACCTCCTAGGCTACTGTACATCCACAACAAAGACATTAATCCAGTTAATGAAATTCACACAGCAAATTTAAAAGTAGGGTGTTGGTCCAATATAACACTAGGAATAGTTAAATTAACACACTTTCCAGAGTGATAAAAAGGAGTGTTTCCTAATCAACTCTGTAGGTGTCATCTTAACACTAGTGTTAAGAGTTACTATATTAACTCTAACACCAGTGTAAATTGTCAACTCCAGAAGAGTTGGTTTTTGACACTAAATCAGAGTTAAAGTACCAACTCTCCAAAAAGAGTTACATAACTCTTACTGACGTGGACCCATATAGACACTTTAAAAGTGTTGAAATCAACTCTGACAGTGTTAATTCGAGCATGCTGAATTTGCTGTGCATTGATTGATATATTAGTTCATGCAATATTTTGCTAACGCTACACATATGAACACAAATACGGGCCAAAAATGATCGCCAGGCTTGCCTTTTGGTGGTGGCTGACAAACAGAAGGCTAAAGAGGCAAATGACCCCAGCTTTCACATTTTGCAAAAAAGAATTCAAAAGCACATTTACCTGTAAATAATGTTATGTAAGTTGCTAAAGTCAGTGAAAAAGCCTTCCTACAGTCAGCCAGTTGTTAGTGTAATAGTACAAGTGAATATTTGACCTTCTGTATAAGATGTCCACAACACTCAGAAGTGTTTCTAAACTCATTCAAGAAAGGAACTTTTCACATTTTTACCCTCATACAAAACACGCAGAATGTTAGTCATCCAAAGAGAATGAGGGGGAAAAGAGCAGTACACACACAGATGGCATTCAGCAGAGAATATTTTGCTTGGAGCCAACGAGCAAGACTTCTGCATGCTTTATTCAAAGAATGTCACTTGTCTAGTTACTCAGCAGGGCACAACGGCAACAAAACACTCTAAAGAGCGTGTGTGTGTGTGTGTGTGCACCCTTGATATTTCCCTTTATGTCACACAAAGCATGGCACTGAAGGCAGAAGTCCTTGACCTGACTAACAAGACGTTCATTTGACTTTGTGCATTTGCTTTAGAAAGGCTTCACAACATATTTGATATGCTATTGTTGTATTTTAATGCTGTCCTTCATCAAACTGCTCACAGTTTAACGTCTGCCTTCCAGCCGCCCTTTTTTTCCTCCATTGCTCTGAATACCAAATGTAAAGCCTTCAACAGTGCTGAAGCATCAAATGGCAGATTTTCAACAATTCATTTATTCCCGTCTGACATGAAGCTGCTTCACTCTGCCAAAAATCTTCTCTGGCACTGACCGCTGAGTTAAAGTTCTGAAATTCATGAAACTGACTAGAGACAATATGGAACAAGCAACTAAGAAATAAGAAAGTTTTAAAATTCCTAATATATATGGTTAAAAAGGGGTTTTACTGCCAGCTTTATGCTTTATGCCATGTAGTCAGAACTAAATGTTTACCTGTACACAAAGTACTACAAAGTAAATCCTTGACAACACTTAATGTTATTTAAGAAAATTAACGATTGGACAAGATGTTTGCCATTTTGGTAACACTTTACAATAAGGGTCCCTTTATTAACAGTACTTAGTGCATTTTAAAGCATTAATAAACTATTAAATAAAGTATTAACAACTGCTTAACCCCAACAATATCGGGAAAGTTAATAAATGATCCTTTGTTTATTAATGCTTATTAATAGGGATTCTATAGGGATGCAGCGATACCACTTTTTTCCAAACCGATACGATACCGATACTTGGATCTGAGTACTCGCCAATACCGATTACCGATACTTGTACCACACACAAAAATGCAATGAATTGGAATACAGGTTTTATTTTCTTCTCTGCTTTCAACAGTAAAAGACGTTGAGTTAGATAAAAACTAAAATATATTAGAGATCACAAAGCTAAAATATTAGGTGAAAAATAAACATTTTCTGTGAAATTATTGCAGTTTTCTACAAACAAAATGAGCTAATTGGCACTGTCTCCAGCTTTCATGAACATAACACTTATGAACCTACCTCAGTGTCCACATTTAAATAAAAAAAACTATAGTCATCATGCAATAGTGTGGATTCTGAACTAAGCTTTTTTGGTAAACATGAGCAGCAGGTTCTTTTTGATGAAAATAGTCATCTCTACATTTTCAGATGTGAGCCTGTTTCTGCTTTCATTCACAATGTTTGAAACAGCTCCCCCTATTTGTCAATATAGAAAACTACAACAGAAATGACAAGTCACAGTGAAGCCACTCTCAGGCAACTGGTATCGATACCTGGTGTCGGTTAACTTGTATTAATAATAATAAAAACAATTTGGCCCGATGCCAATACCATTATTGGTATCGTGCATCCCTATTTAATAATGCACTAACTAACGTTAATAAAGGGACCCTTATTGTAAAGTGTTACCACCATTTTTTAAAAGTGGTGACGTGCACTTATTGGTTTAATGACTGTTAAAGTTCAACTTTACTCATATTTTTAAGACATTTGCCGTGGTCTCTGGTAGGAATGAATGCCTTGTAAGTTATTCTCAGGGGACAACTCAGGTGCGCCTGAGAAAGTACAAGTCAGCTGGAGGAGAAAGTAGCTTCAGACGACAGGATTTCGAGTCTTATTTCCTGATGTTTGCACATCTCTCCTATGATTGGATAAACAGCAACACGACTCTACCACTGACTGTTTGCTCTGCAACATTGATGTTTTATCTCCACAAATAAAGCCTGAAGGAGTTCTGCTGTGTGGTGGAGTTGCTAATGCTAACGGTTAGCTTCTACTAGCCGAGACGTTCTCTGCTGTTTCCTGGATGATAATCCAACTTTTTATTTTATTTAACCTTTATTTAACCAGATGAGTCGATTGAGAACTCATTCTCATTTACGACAATCTGGACAAGAGGCAGCAGCTACAGACACATAGTTAGCTTTACAGACAACACCCAACAACAGCCTTCTTGAGATGGTTGAGTTCATGAACGTTCAGTGAGTGTGACATAGTCCGCTTTTTCTGAACCTGATGTTTTTCTGTCTATTTTCAGAAGCTGATGCAGGAAATAGGGTGCGTTTCCACTGGCCATAGAGTGTTGTGTTTTGGATGTGTCCCAGAAGCAGAGTGACATGTTGTTCTGCTAAATTTACGCTTTGAGTACATTTTTAATAATTTCTCAAATCAGGCAAGTCAAACACAAAAGCAATGTAAAACATCCGGAAACTTTCAAAATAAAAGTCATGTACAGATTTCCAGTTGCTGAATTAGCAAAATCAATATGTCACTACCTGTGAAACCTCCATAGCTGAGGCAAGCTAAAGTAAATGCTGCCCTCTGTCTAGCTTGTGATCACGTCAACAGCCAGAATCATGCGTGGTCCAGCAATTTTCCATTTATCTTGTGACCTCACAGAACCAGCTGCACAGATCGCTTTCGCTGCCGTTTTGCTTCTGAAACGCTCCCAGTGGGAAGGGAGCTCGCGAGTAAAATCTATTACGTTACGCACCACATATGCATTAATTGAAAAGGCCGTGTTGGACCTCTATCTCTTTATCAGGACTAGTACAGTCCTCAAACATCTGCTCTATTTACTTGTATACACGTTTTCTTTCTCCTTAAGTACTGAAGGACAAAAGTGTCAATTTAATTTATAATCACATGTGTAATGTTGTATTTTACCATACATTTTTTTTGTATTTATTGACATTAGCTTATCAATAGATCTATCTTTTGAACAAATTAATTTGTGGTTGGTACATGTACAAAAATAAAATTTTTATCTAATAAATGTAAAATATTTAATAACCCTAATTTAATAACCATAACCCCCCTTGAATAAAAAATGAAACATAATTCCCTTACAGTATTATTACCTTAAAATTAATATTGTGTATTGAATCAACATTTTTATTAAAAACTTCCCAATGGCAAACACCAGCGCTATACAGTCCTTACAGGAATCAGGTACATTTTAATTATATCATGATGAAATCAAATGAAAAAATGGGGAAAAAAATGAAAACCTTAACACCCACCTAGCCATGTAGTTGTACTTTTACAATTTCTTAAACATTGAGGAAAAATGACTCCAAGTTTTCAGCATTTTGCTTTGTGAGTACCTAATTTCTTTCACTTTTACACAGGATATCGTACCTATAATCAGCTATCTATATAGCAAGGTCTGACCTCTTTAAAAGTGTACCAACATGTGTTAGTTCTACAGTTTTTTTAGAATACCATCATTAAATTCCACAAAAGCAACAAAATTCTCAATAATTATGGTGTGAAATTTGCATATTTTGTTTTCTAATTGTGGATATACCTCTAGTATTCCTGGACTCAGCCACAATTAAAAGGAACAGTGAAAAAATTAATTGAGTTGAGTTTTCTGTAGCTTAAGATTGTTCAAGTGTTCCTTATAAATGATTCTTTACATAAAACAGGCTTTTCAGTCAGTCGTTCTTTGAAACACCAATAAAGAACAGCCGTGTTTTACGGGGTTAAATTTTATTAAAGGAAAGGGCTCCATTTTATACAAATCTGTCTCATAATGTCGCATGTCAGTTGCTACTGTGGGAGCAGTAAATAGCCAATAATACAGTTTATATGCCACAACGCAACCATTAAACTGATTCGGGGAGGCTTGATCTCGTCATTGTCGGCTTTAAAATAACATTGTTTCTAATACTACTCATTATAGTTACTTTTGATTTACCCTTTTGGGGTCATTCTTCCAACCGGTAAAGGGTGGACTACCAACTCCAGGTTAAGGGAGAGATCCTACGTCATGTGGAGGAATATAAAGATCTTGGTGTCTTGTTGACGAGTGAGAGAAGGACATAGCAGAATACCAACAGGTAGATCAGGACAGCATCCACAGTGAAGTAGACGCTAAATTGGTCCTCTCAATTTATGATCTTCATCCAGTTCATCAACTATTGTCATAAACTTTGGGTAATGTCCATGAGAACAAGATTGTCAAATCACCCAAAATGAGTTTCCTTCATTGGATGGACAGGCTCAGTCATAGGACGAGGGGTTCAGTCATCTGGGAGAGACTCCTCCACATCGAGATGAGCCAGGGGAGGTAGTTTGGACATTTAGTGAGAATGCTTTCTGGACACCTCCCAGAGTAGGTGTTCCCAGCTTTTCCAGGCTGGCTTGGGAACACCTTAAGGCAGGGGTCTCCAATTCCAGTCCACAAGAGGTACCATCCTGCACATGTTAGCTGTTTCTTTGCTTTTACACACCTGATTGAAATGAATGAGTAATTAACAGGCCTGTGCAGAGGTAAGGTGAGGATTAAATGACCCCATTCAGGTGTGGCAGAGCAGGAAATACAGAAAACTAGCAGGATGGTAGCTCTCGAGGACTGGAGATGGAGACCCCTGCCTTAAGGGTACCACTAATGGAGCTGGTGTAGATTGCTGGGAAGATGACTGTTTAGGCCCTCTCTGCTACCCACGCAACCTGGACCCAGAAAGTCAGTCAAAAGCAAACAAACTAACTTGATAAGAAAGATCTTTAAATGCTTTTTCTAAATTTTATTTCTACAAGAGACTACATATTACCAGTTCACTTTGAAGAGGGAGAAGGGTAAAAAATTACACTTTTAAAAAGCACACGATCATCTGTGAGCTTTCATATTTACTCGAAGCCACTCTAAGCTGTAGTTTGATTTAGAAGGAAAGCGTTGGGAGATGAATTGGAATGAAATGGAGTTGAAATAAGGTTTTTAAAATTCATTTCATAACAAAAATGTCTAAGCAAGTCCACCGTTGGGCCAAAAAATGACCCATCCCTGAGCTACACTGAGTCTACCCTGCTAAAAAAAATACCAGTATAGACCAGCATAGTTGGTTATCAGCATATGTTGTGTTTTGGTGCTGGTATGCTGGTCCATGTGATCCCATCTTGAACCAGTATACTGGACCAACATTGTATCCACCAGCTAAACCAGCACCAAAACACAACATATGCTGGTAACACCAATGCTATGCTGTTTTTTTCAGCAGGGTACCATGTTTGGTCTTGATCATAAAACAATTGTATCCTAGTTTTTATCTGACGCTCTTTTTCTCTCAATAGAGGGTTATCTTTCTGTATTAAGCTTAAGTAGGAATTTTCTAGATCAAGCCTCTTAAACATTGCGGAGAAATCTTCTGATGAAAAATGTAGCAAAGAAAAGAAGCTCTCAGAGAACACAACAAGCCTGAATGTCTATTGCTGCCTCCATTATCTGTGATTTAGTGTTTTTATTTGTAGCACAGTGTAAGTGCCAGATCTCACTGAGTTGTTGTTACTGTTTATCTCACCATGCTGCATGAATTATGCACCCATGATTAAGTGATTCATACTTGTGAGTGTGTTGGAGCCTGCTTGCTAAAATTTTGCCCAAACATCTTGCTAAAGATTTGCTAAAACCGGCAAACCGCTGTAGAAAGTATTGCTAAAACCGGAAAGCTGCAAACGTCCAATTGAACTGGTGAACTGCTAGCCAGAGTTTTGCTAAAACAGGTAAATTATTAGTTAATGCTTTGTAAATACAGGTGAACTGCTAGCCAAGGGTTTGCTAAAACAGGTAAATTGTTAGCTAATACTTTGTAAAAACAGGTGAACTGCTAGCCAGAGTTTTGCTAAAACAGGTAAATTGTTAGTTAATGCTTTGTAAAAACAGGTGAACCATTAGCCAGAGTTTTGCTAAAACAGGTAAATTATTAGCTAATAGCTTGTAAATACAGGTGAACTGCTAGCCAAGGTTTTGCTAAAACAGGTAAATTGTTAGCTAATACTTTGTAAAAACAGGTGAACTGCTAGCCAGAGTTTTGCTAAAACAGGTAAATTGTTAGCTAATAGCTTGTAAATACAGGTGAACTGCTAGCCAAGGTTTTGCTAAAACAGGTAAATTGTTAGCTAATAGCTTGTAAATACAGGTGAACTGCTAGCCAAGGTTTTGCTAAAACAGGTAAATTGTTAGCTAATACTTTGTAAGAATAGGTAGCCTGGCCAGCCATACCAATGCTTCCTTATGGGAAGCAAGGGGTCTGGTAACGCTCCTATTCAAATAAAACCACCCTCTGAGAGTTCTCACCGAGCCAATCAGCGCTGAGCAGTGTACGTCACACACCGTGACGCTTAGTTTCTCATAAACAACAAAGATGGCGTCTGAAGCGGAGCTCGCTGCAGCTCTTTCCTCTGTTCTAAATTACTTGGACATGTCTTTAAAACCACAACAAGAACTAGCGCTAGAAGCCTAGAAGAAGATGTTTGCGCAGTGCTACCCACAGACATATATACGTAGACGCCTCGTGGACTGGCGCTGCCGTGGTGGCCGGCTGCCATTTTAGATGGGTCTCCATTCGCCCCCAGTGTATTCATTTCTACTGAGGAAGGTGCTAACCCAGCTAAAAACACATTTTATCATGGCGTCACCTATATTTGCGCTAATGGAGCAACAAGTAAAAAAAGCTGGGGTTAACTGCAGTGCAGCTTGGCGTGAACGGTGTTTGCAGCGCTCCTTTGACGCCATCTTTGACTACAGCTAAAAAACTACAGTGTCGTGCGATTTGTTGTCATTTCCGCCTTTTTTAGGACTGGTTATTTTTGAGCTGGCTAGTCCCGCCCCTCATGGTGCTTGCTGCCTCTGAGTTTCCAGTCCGCTGTGTAGAATAGACAGAGGGAGAGTCTGGCCAGCCAGGCTAAAGAACAGTTAACTGGTAGCCAAAGTTTTGCTAAAACAGGTACATTGTTAGCCAATACTTTGTAGAAACATGTAAATTCATGGCCAAATTTTTTCTGAAACTGGTGAATGGTTAAGTAATATTTTGGAGAAACAGGTGAAGTGTAACTTTATTTAGGTGTGTACCCACAAACAAACCAGAGAAAATGACAAAATTGCCATCATTTTTTATATTTACCATAAATGGAACTTTTTTTTGAATTGAAACCATGGGATTGTTATGTACCACGGCACTGCCAAAATCAAGCCTTAGAAGATTTTCAAAGTCCTAAGTTAAAAAATCTACCAGAGAACAGAAGCCCTCAGAGGACACCACAGGCTCGAGTCAGCTACTGCTTTCAGATTCTCATCTGCCCCAGTTATCGGCGATCACATGTTTTTTTTGTTGCAACGTGTAACTGACAGATCTCTCTGAGTTGTCTTTACTGTTTATCCCTCTGCACCGCATGATTTATGCACCCATGAATAAGTGATTCATGCTCGTGAGTGTGCGGCATTGCAGTCATTACACATTTGCTGCATCATGCCTGTCTGGCTTTAAAGGAGCCTCCTTGAAGCTATCTCCACCGATCTGACAAGCTGATCTGTTACACAATCTACCCTACTGTGTCGCTACTTCTCCCCGGATGCATGTAGTTGTGCCTTTTTGGTGTGTGTGTGTACCCCACCACGCTCTCCCCTTCTTGTCTGAGTTACATCATTCTCCCAAAGGTTGTTGTCACCTGGCAGAATGTCGCTCGGTGGTCTGTTGAGTTTGCAAACCCGTACAAGCAGCTGACAAGCCCCTTAGTGCTCGGATATCTCGCCATCAAAGCCAGAACACACAGGGTGACCGCGCTGCACCGGGGAGAGATCCACACACACTCACACACACACATCGATCTGGAATATTTGCAACCGCTCACCCGAAAAGGAGGATCGTGACTGCAACCTGCTGCTTGAAAGAGATGACATCTTTCCTCCCCCAGTAATTACATAGAATTCATATCGTTGTCACAGTTTCATTAGCCTCTCAGGACGTAGCGCCGAGCAGAAGATAGAGAAGAAACAAAGAAAAAAGGTAGAGAGCTAGAAAACCAAAACAAATGTACTGCTAGCTGCACGTCTCACTGCAAGGCCCTTGGGGAAAGCTCTAGTGGTAAACACACTCTTGCAGAAGCGCTATATTGCTTTTCGCAATTACCCACAAACACGGCAAGGCCTTCCTCAACGAGGTCTCACGTATCCCGTCTGATTTCTGTAATCACTCTTCTTAGGTTGTTGTTGAGAATAAAAATGCATCTGACCCAGAAACTAGCAGGGCAATAATGGATGTAATTAACACAGCAGGCAGGCTGATATGATGTTTATACCATATTTACCCTCCACCCACTACCCCTCTTTTTTTGCCCGTCTGTAACCCTTTTCTCACTGTCGTTCCTGCAAAACAGGGAGAAAAAAAGGAAAATAGGCTTCCTTGTTCTGCTTCTGAGCCCCCTCGCTTCTTTAGCTCCCCTCTCTTTGCCTCTGTATCTCTTTCAGACTCACTGTATCTCTCCTCCAGCCGTCTCTTGCAGTTCACACGGCAGGCACTCACTTCCTGTCACCGGTGCAACAGCACCACCCAGTGTCAGGAACATATAATGACACTTTTTACATAACCATTGTTGATGAGTCTTTTTTTTTTAAATTTTGAACATCTGCTCATATCTCATTTTTTCCCGTCTCAACTCATTAAGGCTGTTATAGTTTATTGATGTCAGCTTTGCCTGGTTATGATTTATTTGTGTGCCCACCATAACAAGTTTGATTAAATGAGCGGGACTTCCTTGTTTGAGGTGGCTTCTGAGTTGACATTTTTTTCTTAATAACTCGAAAACGAGGGGAAATGATTTTTTTTTCATTTGGGTGACAACTTGTTATGAGTGTTAAAGGCTAATAAAAAGCAGACGATGAGGGACTGAGTAATTAGTTGCACTAAAACCAAAGGAGTTTTCTAGGAAATGAAGAAATGTTAATTAATTTGACGACTCATTTTCAGGTTAATTTAAAAAATATATATATTATTGGAAACTTCAGTTAAAAAAACAGCCCATCTATAGTCGTGCTTTATGTTTTGATGCCCAAAATATGAAAATGCAAACAAGAAAAGAGAGGAAACTATAAGTTAATGTTCTTTTCAGTAACATTTATATCCACACTGCTCATTTTCAAAGTCAAACTCTTGGGTAGTTGAGTATAAAGCGTTTTAAATTTTCCCTTTTTTCAATGTTTTCCTTCAGGAAATAATCCACCACACTGACCCTTAAAATGAAAAGAAAAAACGAGGGAAGGAAACCTCAATTTTCAGTGTAATAAGCCATATCCATCATAAACGGGCACCTCAAGGCGTTTCATGATAAGGTGTTGCAATGTAGTGTATACCGCGTCTGGTTTTCTTCTAATTGCATCATGTGTCTGATATTGCACTTTAGGATTTTCATATTTTTGTCATAAGAGCAGCTTTATTTGTTCTTTGAGAATGTTGGTTTTCAGTCTGTGATCCGGTCTGCTGCTGGATGGAGCTTGGTCGGAACCTTCCTGGATCTAATGGCGCTTACACATCTGGGTCGGTACAGACCAGTTTGGGACTGGAATTTGGTTTCAAATCTGGGTCATATGTGCGTTTTTCGTTCTGAGGTGACTCTTTTTTTCAGACCTCTTCCCTCGGAGGTCCGGCTGGGACCGAGGTGACACTATGGACTGACTGGCGGGCTGAAATTCACACCTACTGCCTCCGATTGGCAAGTAGGATCAGCCAGCGGGGATTTCCCGCATTGCGCAATTCATTTTCATTCTGGTTGCTGTCGAGTCCACATCAAGCACGAAGCTCCTGTCTCCCGCTCGGCGCCGCGGCAGACAGTCGGAAAAGAGAGCAGAGCGGTGTGTGTGTGCAGCGGTTATGATGACACGCACAGAGGTGAGAGACAACAGGGAGCAAATTAATAAAATAATGTGGTTCAGAGTCTCCAAAAGCAACGCAGCTCACGCCCACCTTTGTTTATCTTATTATGGACACCACAGACTTTTTCGCGCATCTTTTGCACCGCTCACAGGCTCGGGGATTTCTGCATTCCTGAGAAGTCTGACTTACATGTGAACAAAACCCACCCGTACTAGCCAGAACTGACGCGGCCGAGCCCAGACCATACTAGCCCAGATGTGTAAGCAGCTTTATTTTTACAGGAGAGAGTCGATCTGACAGCAATTCAACCCTGTAAGTTAACTTTAACACAGCAGTGCTCCAATAAAAACAAAGCAGCAGTGATTCAATTTTAACTTGATTTATATACAAAAAACGCAGAGAAATGTTACAGGGTTACATATACTAATATAGGCCAGCCTTGTCTGGGTCGCCACCCCTTTAAAGCCATACTACGCAGCTTTTTCATATTTTTAAATCATCTTCTTGAGCCAGTATGTGCTAAAATTACCCTTTACAGGGTTAATGAAATGTCACTCAGAATGACACACTTGCAACTTCAGAGTGGCGGTCCTGATGGACTTAGTAAACATGCATGTTTCCTGCATGTTTTACATCGTGAACACTGCTGATTTGTTTGATTTAGTGATGAACCGCTCCTGTAGACACTAATGAAGGCTGGGGAGACATTTCAGCTGTTAGATTAAGGTGTTAAAAAGACGAACGCACAGCGAGGAGATAAGTTTCACTTTCGGTTTCATTAACAAAACACTAGGGGGTGCTAAAAACAAGCCAAAACTGCATAGTATCCCTTTAAGTGTTGTCATCTTCCTACTGAATGAAAAAACCAGGAAACTACATGTGTAAGACGAGACTGCTGCCACGTCGTATTCTAACTGAAAACCTGGTGAGTCCTTGTGTGTTTGCACCTAAGTTGGTGATTGTGGAACCAGACAAAACAATCCCAGCCGGTTTAAACCAGACTGTATTTCAAAGGTCAGCTAGGAACTGAAGCAAAGTGACACAGTGACCCTCAAATAATCCAACAAGAACTTACCAGTGAGCAAACATAATCTTCTGTTCTTCATTTATGTGTAATCAAGGCAGTGAGATTGTTTTCTCTTTCAAATTGACATAACTATGACGACAACATAGCAATCTCTCTGAGCATTTCTTAATTTGACCTCGCGTTTTCAACATGCTGAAACATAAATTCCTGCAATGACACAATTCTCCTTTATGTTTTGCTCTTAAAAGTAAATTTGCCCACAGAACGATATACACGAACAGTTTGGAAGTAGCTTTATCAGTCTTTACAAATGATGGGCAGCAATAATTGCTTCTTTAACGTCAGCATCTTGCACCCTTGGTGTTAACACGCGCCTGTATGCTCCTGAACAGAAAACCTCTGCTCGTAGAGGTGGTCACACTCACTGAAAATCTGTTAATCAAGTGCTTCTGAATAGCGGTCAAGTGCTGCTAATCCAAAGCACAAATTAAATAGCCCTCAATAGTCCTAATAAATATGCAGCAGTTACAACTCTGGTGCAAAATTTCTTCAACACCTGATTTTTAAAGTTGTTTCTGACATAATAAACTACATCAAGCAGCTGTGTTAATGGATGGGCGTGAACGCTTGGTTCCTTTTTTGAAATTTTAATTGGGACTGGTGCATTCCTGTTCAAATGTACAATAACAACTGTTTTATTACAAGTATTAGAAATATTATAAACCTACCAAGTAGTCTAAAGTGGAAAAATTAAAAAAATTAAAATCATAATAAAAAATTTGTTAAAAAAATATAATTGAAATTAAAATCTGAAAACCTTAACTAAATGTATATATTATTCTATTTTTTCAACATTCTGACTTTATCCCAGGAGTAGTTTATAGCTTTTTGTGACAATTCCACTTTAATCTCAACACTCACCCCTCCTTTCCACCAGACGTGTGAGCAGCATGTAACATAATAGAGGCGTTTTACCCGTGAGCTCCCTTCCAACCGAGAGAATTTCAGATGCGAAACGTAAACGAACGTCTTCCACGCAGTTTTTCCAGAAAGGTCACGAAATTACTGGAAAATTGCAACACCACGCGTGATTTCAGAAGTCCACACGATAACAAGGAGAAAGACAGTGGCATGTATCCAAAAAAGGTATGTGGTTTATTTTTTGTTATGTTTACCTTGGCTACGGATGTTTCACAGGAAAAAAAGTACATTTTTCTAGTCAACTGGAAATCTGTATGTGACTCTTATTTTGAAAGTTTCCGGATGTTTTACACTGCTTTCGTGTTTGACTTCCTGTCTGGCTCGATCGGAACTGGATATGTTCTGGAAGTGTAGCGCGCAAAAAATAGACTTGAAGCGTACGTAAAGTATTCTTATGCATCTGGGACACGTCCAAAATGTGACAGTTTGCTGATGCTAGAAAGGAACCCATCCACTATAATGGCGGCTAATTGCTGCAAATTGTGTTTTGGCGACCGTTTCGCAACGTTTTCGCGTCCAGTGGAAAGGAGGGATCAGTACTTGTTCTTTTTGCTTCTCAGAGGAACTAATACGGCCTCGACAAATGATGGTATTTAAACTGATAGGTGCTTAGCATTAGCCAATAACTTTAGACATATGCTTACCTACAGATGTCACTCACAGAGAGTCTGCAGAAGTTTGCGAAATTACCTAGACTGATGCAAAGTTGGCGACAATTCTTATGGTTAAGTCTTTAAAAAATGGTCAATGAATAACAATGTGTTTTCGCTCTGATGCCCAGCTAGATGTGCGCATTTACGCAGTCTTGCCTCCCCCTATACGCAGAACACACACTGCGCGTAGGGACCCGAGATCCACGGGGGGGCTCATTTTGCACCTAAGGACGCGTTATCTTCCACTCGGACAATGATGGAGGGACCTCAGAATAAAATTCTTCTTAGGGCCCTAATTCTGCAAGGGGTGGGTCTGCGTTTACGAGAGAGTAAGAATGGAAGTAGGGAGTTGGACTTAAGCTGCAATACATTTTTTCCACCTCTAGATGGTGCCTTCTGAGAAAAAACTCCAGATTTTAAATTAGTACCAGGTTGATGTTTGGTCCTCACCTTATGTGGAACGATTGCCATCATAAAGGATTTTAGGAGGACTGGTGCCCAACTCCAGCGGTCATCAGGCAAGAGGCGGGAACACCCTGAACAGGATGTCAGTCCATCACGAACAGAGAGGGTCAGTTTGGTTATTTTTTGTATATTTTTTAAAAATTAAAATAAATTTGATGATTCCTTTGCTGCCGAATTTTACTGCATGTTGATCATAAGAAACAGTCTTAATACAGCTTCACAGAGCCGACCAGGCAATAGAATATCAGACATTTTCCTAGCATTTTATCTTTATATTTCATAATAATCACTGATTGCTGCTACATCTTAATTCCTATAACTTATCCTTTGCATTCACTGTTTGTTGGCTGTATATCCAAACTCGTCCTCTGCTCTGGTTTTTATGCACGATGCATTCAGGTATCCACTCCAGAGTCCTTTACAGTCTCCAAACATGTCACTACCCGACAATGGCAGTGCCCGTATAGCATCCAACACAAGTCTGAACTAAGCTATCAATGTCTGCGTCTCTGGCACTCACATACCTCTGTGGTGCCCCCGAGGACGTGACTGGGGCCCTAAGTTGTCCGTGCTCCCAGAATGCATCACTGCCAAACAAAAGTAGCTGTCAATCCAAGATGGGTTGTTCAGGAGGAGTTGTCCTGCTGAGTGTCTGCAGGTGGTTCCAGTAACACAATACCCAGCTTTACAACATACTTTGACTTGTGACAGGGTTCGGCTCTTATTCTTTTTCTGTTTCTTACAGCAGGAATCATCTTCAGAGTTATTTACTCCCTGCGGCGAACAAACCCCCTACGCCAAGACTTTTTTTTACCAAGGTGTCTGCTCAATTTAAACTCAACATTTTCTGAAATTTGTTAAAAGCCTTTCTTTCTTTTCCACAAAAAACTGCCCATTGTAGCAAAGAAGCTTGCTTAAACTGCCTTTAAGAATTTTATAAAAATAAATACAACAATAAACTGACAACCTAATAAGCCATTTGTATAATTGGTCCATTTAAAACAGTAACACCATTGTTCTAATCAAGATCATATTTAGGGATTAAAGTATTGAATTCTAAAATTCACATTGCCATTTCCTGTCATATTAATATCATAGTTCACACTGAGGTAGCAAGATAAAACATTGAGGAGCTAGGTGTACTCGAATCATCACATTCAAACAGGGTAAAGATTCAGCTAAAGCAAATATTTTATTGCATTTGATTTATTTGTGTCTACTTAGAATAGTGACATCACCAAAACAAATTTTAAAGAATATAGTAAAATATTTATCCAATAAAAAAAATTAAATATAAGTTGAACATGTAGAGTAATTTAAACACCTGTGTTCACATTAGCTTAGCTACATGTGCAAATATTTACTGATTTTTGAGAAATTAAAGCAGCATTCCGCAAGATTGCAGTTATATGGTCTCTGGCGCCCTCTAGAGGCTTGCTGCGTAACGTCACTGTCGTAACATTAAATCTCTCTCGGGCAAAAGTGGCATGTTTACATTCCTAATATCAGGCAAAACAACGAAAACAAACTTTTCCACCTCCACACATTGAATAAATAGTTTTATCAGGACTGTATAACAACTTTATGCCCAACCAAACACAATAACCCTGGTGAAATCATTTATTACTTACCTAGCCATTAGCAGCACGGCTAGGTAAGAGTCCGTAGTTCATGCCTTTCTTTCTAAAAGAGCTCTCCAGCGAGGAAAAGACGGCTCAATAATAACTCTGGTCTTTGCTCTTGCTCTATCACGTTCTTCTTTTCTTTTCCTAGATTCCTCTGATAAGGGATTTCTAGCTTTCTTTGGTGAATCTGCCGCTGCTACAGCGAGTCTACGTTATACAATTATGGCAAACCAAAGGGATAAAAAAAATGCGCGTTCTAAACTCACATTATGTCTGCCAAAACGCTTGTTCAAGACGCGCGTTTTGGTGGACATAATGCTCGCTTTTAGAACACGTGAGTTTTTGCCCCCTTTGGCGTCAAGACACGCATTTTGGCGGACATAACGTGCGTTTAGAACACGCGCTTTTTTTATCCCTTTGACACCCAGTCAGTACTTCCGTCACTACCCGATACACAAAAGCTGTATAGCGCAGTAAACAGACGTGGGACCCCCCAACACTATCACAGGTATGAAAATGAACATAATAGATAATACTATGACGCAAAATCTTTACAAAAAAGCATAATTTTAAGGTGTAAAACTTGCGGAATGTTGCTTTAAGCTAATAATGTTCCATGGGTTTAAATACTTGCCACCGCAATTTTTACAAATGAGTTGAGTTGTTAGTTTGTAGTTAAATCATTAAATGTGATTCTTACATCTAAACCATAGAGGAACACAGTTTAACACATGCGTTAGCATAGGTTTAGCTAGTTGTGCAAATCCAAATGTCGTAGTTTACCTACACAATATAAAATACACCAGAGGACATGAGAACGTAAAAACAACATACTCATATGGCTTCTGGTGTCATTTTCGTAGTGTGGTTATATTTTCTCAGTAGTGACCCCTACTGACTAGGAGAACAACTATAGGTTATGTAGCATTTTTCATGGCATTTTAATTTAATTCTCATTATTTTAACTTTGGTCACTGTCTACTGATTAGCCCTTTTGATTAATAAATGACTAAATAAATAATCTAAAAATACACAAAAACAACTTAAACTGTTAAATTTATTAATTATTCCGATTTATAAACTATTAGCAGGTACCCTTTACCCTTTGAGTGATGGTGCTGCTGTGACAAGTGAATTTCTCTACTGTGGGATCAATAAAGTCTATTCTATTCTATTCTATTCTATTAATTGACTAAGAAAGGATTATCTGTATAGTAAAAATCACAAAGTGTTACATCCCCCTCAGCAGGTTCTAGGAGTTTGAGGGGGGAACACAGATGATCCCTTTGTCAAATAGGAAAATAAAGGAAACCAGGGGATTTTCACAATCCAACCTCTTTTTTAATGTGGCAGAACTTAAGAGATCTCAAGCAGAGTTTACTCACAACTGAAAAGCTTCATAACTGTCCAACAAAAAAAGGGTTGTCTTCAAACCACAACCTATTTCTCCGGGCGGTGTATGATAAAAGGGTAAAGCGTGAATACAAAAAAGTCTGGCAACCAACACTTTAAAGTTTCAAGGACTTTAAATGGGAGAACTTATCCCTCAGCTGCACATCCGTGGTCATCAGGGTTTCCAGCAGCCAGAAGGTCTTTAAAAGAGTCCTCACACAGATTTCTCGTTCCCTTTTCCACCGGGCCTTCCAGCAACACTTTTCTCCAGGTCTCTCCCCTCTCAGTCTCTCTCTCTCAGCTCCTTTTCTCTCTGTTCCTTTCCTCTCTGCTCCTTTCCTCTCTCTCGCGTCGTGTTCACACCAGTCCCTTTTAAACACCTCCTTCTCTTCCTCCAGCCAGATCCTGATGAAGCAACTCGCTGCAGCTGGTTCTCCAGGTGGAGTCTATAATGAGGGCAAAACTGGAGGAGACCTGTCCGTGGTGCTGAATCCTCAGCACTTCAGCCATAAGCTGGGGTAGTGTAGACACCCAGAGGGGCAGAATAATACGGGAACCGTAACANATGGCCTCTGGGAAACGTGTGGTGTTACACATAATAGTTAGGAGGAACCTTTTACCAGACTTGCTTCGAGGTAAAGGGCCCACACAATCCACCACCACATGATCAAATGGGTTTCCCACTGCGGGCACCGGGCACAGCGGAGCAGGCGAGGGTGGTTGGTTGGGTTTTCCTGTTAGCTGACACACATGACAGTGTTTACAAAAGTCAACCACATCCCGCTTCATCCCTGGCCAAAAAAAATGCTCCAACAGAAGGGCATATGTTTTATTAATTCCTAGATGTCCCGACCACTGACTTTCATGAGCTAAAGACAGGACTTTATGTCGATACCGAGTAGGGATCACTAGCTGTTTTACTGTTCCCCAGGGGGCCCCTTTTGCGGCGGGATTTTGCCATTTTCTAAGTAGGAGGTCATCATCAAGGTAATATTCAGAGTGTTTAAGTTCATTTTCTTTTTTATCCATGAAGTATTTACATAAGGACTCATCTTTTCTTTGTTCTTCTCCCAAAGTCATTCTGGTAAGGGGGAACAACACATCCTGAGGAGTCGGGTTTTTTTTGGCACCTTTAAGAGAGTGCAACTTGTCCCCTTTTTCAGGATCATGGGTGTGAGCTACTCTAGGTTCAAACAAGGAGGAAATGTCACATGGGTCAACTTCCCGTGTTGCTTGGGAGCGAGTAATCACACATGCAGGGAAAAACAACGGCTGTGAATCCACACAGGGAGGTGTACCTAACAGGGGGTTTTCTACCACCTGCAAAGGAGGAATCACAGCACCGCCAGCTACATCGTTCCCCAATAATAAAGTCACTCCTTGAATGGGTAGTGACGGACAAACAGCCATCTTAAAGCAACCTTTCGCTAGGTCACAGTTTAACCATACATGGTGTAACGGACGAGATACTGGGTTGAGCTCAATGCCTTTTAATAAAACTGAGGCTCCATCATGACTCTGTTCATCAAAGGGTAAAACACTACTTAAAATCAGGGTTTGGGAAGCCCCGGTATCGCGTAGTATTACCACGGATGTTTGTTTTCCAGTACTGCCCGTAAGGGAAACAGAACCGCTATGAAGGAAAGGTTTGAAACTCTCCTCAATCCCTGAAAGGGGTACCATCTTCTTTGGACAAGAAACAAATCCAACCTCCCTAGGGGGTGATTTTCTGGTCTCATTTTTCCTCTTCAAAGCTAAACATTCCTGAACTACATGTCCTGTTCGATGACAATAAACACACCGTTTGCTATTTCTCGGTGAGGAACTGAATGGGGTAGGCCTCTCCACCAGAGGGTGCCTGGTCTCTCTGGGGGTCTCAATTCCACTGAAACGGTGGGTTAAGACAAACTCATCCGCTAACAATGCGGCAGCAGACAGAGTGGAAACTTTCTGTTCATTTAAATATAGCACCACCTTTTCTGGTAAACATCTCTTAAACTCTTCTAATAGAATCAGTTCCTTCAAGGCAGCATAAGACTCAGACTTAGAAGCAGCAATCCATTTTTCAAACAGGGAGGACTTCTCCCGACAAAACTCCACGAAGGTTTGCTCAGCACCTTTTTTCTTAAGAGATCTAAATTTTTGGCGATAGGCCTCTGGCACCAACTCAAAGGCTGTTAACACAGCATTTTTCAGAACCTCATAATTTAAACTTTCATGTACAGGCAAAGAGGACATAACTTCTTGAGCTTTACCAGTTAGTTTACATTGTAAGATTAGAGACCAAACATCGCTGGGCCACCCCAACGCCACAGCAATACGCTCAAATGCAGTGAAGTAATTATCCACCTCTGATTCTCTAAAAGGCGGAACCAGCAAAATACACTTACTAATGTCAAAGTGCTTAGCTTCCTGGTTATCGGCTGCCTTGACTGTTTCGGGCGTTTGAGCTGAGGTTTTTTCCCCCTCAGGAACTGCTACTGAAGTAGTGCTTGTCATCGGTGCTGTCACGGATTTGTTATCCAGCTCCATTCGTCTGATCCGGATCTTTGTCTCGGCTTCAATTTCCATTCGCCTCAATTCCAGCTCCATTTTTCGAAGTTGGAGTTTCTCCTCCGATTCGAGCTTCAGTCGTGCCAGTCGAACCTGGAGTCTGGCCTGGGAGTCTGGGGGCGATGTGGAAGAGAGAGGATTATAAGGAGGTAATGTGAGAGGAGGAGGTGGAGGCTTACGTTCACCAGGTGGTGTCGTGGGACGATCAGCGGCCGGCTGTGCGTCGGACGGGGGAGAGCCAGCGGTATCCGCTACCTTTTCAGGATCTTCAAGCTTTTGATGCTCTCCCAGCACTGGAATAAGGTTCAGTTCTTCCAAGGTGGCCAGAACTGTGGCTTTCAGGTCCTTCTTCAAAAGCTGATGAGTTCCGGGGAGGTTGAAGTGATCGGCCAGCTCCCTCAACTCCTTCTTGAGGCAGCTTTCTACCTGCTCGCGAGAGGGTGCGTCTAAAAACTCCTTCAAGTTAAACATGGTTGCCACCAGACTTTTTACCCTACTAACAGACTAAGTTATCAACTTATTTGTCCATAATCATTAATAAAATCCCGGACGAGCCCCCATTATGTTACATCCCCCTCAGCAGGTTCTAGGAGTTTGAGGGGGGAACACAGATGATCCCTTTGTCAAATAGGAAAATAAAGGAAACCAGGGGATTTTCACAATCCAACCTCTTTTTTAATGTGGCAGAACTTAAGAGATCTCAAGCAGAGTTTACTCACAACTGAAAAGCTTCATAACTGTCCAACAAAAAAAGGGTTGTCTTCAAACCACAACCTATTTCTCCGGGCGGTGTATGATAAAAGGGTAAAACGTGAATACAAAAAAGTCTGGCAACCAACACTTTAAAGTTTCAAGGACTTTAAATGGGAGAACTTATCCCTCAGCTGCACATCCGTGGTCATCAGGGTTTCCAGCAGCCAGAAGGTCTTTAAAAGAGTCCTCACACAGATTTCTCGTTCCCTTTTCCACCGGGCCTTCCAGCAACACTTTTCTCCAGGTCTCTCCCCTCTCAGTCTCTCTCTCTCAGCTCCTTTTCTCTCTGTTCCTTTCCTCTCTGCTCCTTTCCTCTCGCTCTCGCGTCGTGTTCACACCAGTCCCTTTTAAACACCTCCTTCTCTTCCTCCAGCCAGATCCTGATGAAGCAACTCGCTGCAGCTGGTTCTCCAGGTGGAGTCTATAATGAGGGCAAAACTGGAGGAGACCTGTCCGTGGTGCTGAATCCTCAGCACTTCAGCCATAAGCTGGGGTAGTGTAGACACCCAGAGGGGCAGAATAATACGGGAACCGTAACACTGACCAATGAGACACAGCAGTTTTTAACACATTTCACACAATCTAATCTTTTTTATTAATATTTTTATTAAAAAATAAGGGATTTCTTTCAATAGCTCCTAGGTAAATGAATCTAAATACCAAAAACCATTTCTCAATGGTGATACTAATCTAAAACTATGAGACACAGCAGTTTTTAACACAGTTCATACAATTTGATCTTTTTTATTAATATTTTTATCACAAAATAAGTGATTTTTTTCAATAGCTCCTAGGTAAATGAGTCTAAATACCCAAAACCATTTCTCAATGGTGATACTAATCTAAAACTATGAGACACAGCAGTTTTTAACACATTTCATACAATTTGATCTTTTTTATTAATATTTTTTATCAAAAAATAAGGGATTTTTTTCAATAGCTCCTAGGTAAATCAATCGAAATACCCAAAACCATTTCTCAATGGTGATACTAATCTAAAACTATGAGACACAGCAGTTTTTAACACATTTCATACAATCTAATCTTTTTTATTAATATTTTTATTAAAAAATAAGGGATTTCTTTCAATAGCTCCTAGGTAAATGAGTCTAAATACCCAAAACCATTTCTCAATGGTGATACTAATCTATAAATATTAGACAGAGCAGTTTTTAACACATTTCATACAATTTGATCTTTTTTATTAATATTTTTATCAAAAAATAAGTGATTTTTTTTTCAATAGCTCCTAGGTAAATGAATCTAAATACCTATAACCATTTCTAAATGTTGATACTAATCTATAACTATGAAACACAGCAGTTTTTAACACAGTTCATACAATTTGATCTTTTTTAATAATATTTTTATCAAAAAATAAGNGGGAATGTTTCCCATGTGAACATACACATCAAAGTGTTCAAGAGCCAGTAATAAAGCCAAAGCTTCCTTTTCAATAGTCGAGTAGTTCTTCTGATAGGGGGCAAACTTCCTGGAGAAGTAGGCTACAGGATGATCCACCCCGGTTTCATCCTCCTGGATGAGGACAGCTCCTACGCCGACATCACTGGCATCTGTCTCCAGCTTGAAGGGTTTCGAAAGGTCAGGAGCTTTCAGTACTGGTGCACTGATAAGCAACAACTTACATGCTTCAAAGGCCCTTTGAGCGTCTTCACTCCACTGAAAAGGGACCTTTGAACTCAACAGACAGGTTAAAGGGCAAACGACAGTGGCAAAGTTTCTACAGAAACAACGATAATATCCTGTCATACCTAAAAACCTTTGTAGTTGTTTCCGGCTGACAGGACGAGGGAAATCAATAATCGCCTGCACCTTCACATCCAACATGCGCACCTGTCCTTTTCCAACCTCCTTTCCTAGATAAGTAACTGTAGCTTTTACAAAGTCGCATTTAGCTAGGTTCACAGTTAGCTGGGCCTCAGCTAGGCGACAAAAAAGGGCCCTTAGGCCCCGGAGGTGATCAGTCCATGTTGATGTGTGCACGACAATATCGTCGAGATAAGCACTACAGTTATCTAACCCAGACAGAACAATGTTTATTAAGCGTTGGAAGGTAGCCGGGGCGTTTTTCATGCCAAAAGGCATGACAGTGTATTGGAGGAACGTATCAGGGGTTACAAAAGCGGAAATGTCAGAAGCTGAAGGAGTCAGGGGCACCTGCCAGTATCCTTTTAATAGGTCTATCTTTGTGACATATGAAGCACTCCCCACACGATCTACACAATCATCGATTCTAGGTAAGGGATAAGAATCACACACAGTAACGGTGTTTACCTTTCGGTAATCGGTAATGAACCGAGCAGTTCCATCTGGTTTGTTCTCCACGATACACGGGGAACTCCAAGGGCTACAGCTAGGAACGGCCAAACCATGTTCTAATAAGTAGTTTGTTTCTTGTTTTAGCATGTTACGCTTTATGGGGTTCACCCGATATGGATGCTGCTTAATCGGTGTAGCATTACATATACTGACATCATGACTAAGGATAGACGTGCGAGAAGGAACATCAGAAAACAAACAGGTATATGACTTTATCAGGGAGATGAGCTCCCCTTTTTTAGCCTCTTCTAGGTGGGATAACTTCTCGTCCAACTGTAATAGTGCTTGAGAGTTTTGCAGTCGCGGGCTAACGCTACGAGCTACACGAGAGTGGAAGTCGTCGTCAGGGGTTTCGGTAGAGCCGACAGCTGCGCACACTGCAGCTTCATCCGGTAGGTGATCATCAGCAACCTGGGAGGACTGATATTTCTTCAACATGTTAATATGACAGGTTCGAGTACTGCGTCTGCGATGGGGCGTGTGAATGACATAAGTGGTGTTACTGAGCTTCTTCAGTACTCGGAAGGGACCTTCATATTCAAAAAAGGGTTGTCTTCAAACCACAACCTATTTCTCCGGGCGGTGTATGATAAAAGGGTAAAACGTGAATACAAAAAAGTCTGGCAACCAACACTTTAAAGTTTCAAGGACTTTAAATGGGAGAACTTATCCCTCAGCTGCACATCCGTGGTCATCAGGGTTTCCAGCAGCCAGAAGGTCTTTAAAAGAGTCCTCACACAGATTTCTCGTTCCCTTTTCCACCGGGCCTTCCAGCAACACTTTTCTCCAGGTCTCTCCCCTCTCAGTCTCTCTCTCTCAGCTCCTTTTCTCTCTGTTCCTTTCCTCTCTGCTCCTTTCCTCTCGCTCTTGCGTCGTGTTCACACCAGTCCCTTTTAAACACCTCCTTCTCTTCCTCCAGCCAGATCCTGATGAAGCAACTCGCTGCAGCTGGTTCTCCAGGTGGAGTCTATAATGAGGGCAAAACTGGAGGAGACCTGTCCGTGGTGCTGAATCCTCAGCACTTCAGCCATAAGCTGGGGTAGTGTAGACACCCAGAGGGGCAGAATAATACGGGAACCGTAACACAAAGGCTTTACGAGCACAAAAATAAATGATAAAAATGTTAATTCAAAAATGAAAAAGAAAACAAGGGAATCTGAAAATCACCAATGTATGATGGTGCTTGTCCATGTAAGGCCCTAAAAACCAGAACCAGGAAATACACCCTCTTATTTCCCCTCTCCAGGCAGAAAGACCAGACAACAAGACTAAGAAGCACATTTTATTCTCCCATGTGTTGAGGCAGGGATTCCATGGGGCCCGTGGGACCCAATCCAAATCCCACGGGAGCAGTCTGTAAGGTTGTAAGGCTGCTGCGGGTTGGAGTGGATGGCTACTAACAGGTGGTGAATCCCAAGATTGTTGGTAGGATGGAACTGAGGTTGGGATTAAAATGAAGACTTAGGAAAAGACAATAAAAGGATTGATAATATCTAGTGTGTAAAAGTTTACTATTCTGAAATAAAACCATCTGTGCATATAAGCGTATTGTAAAGTACGTCTTCCTTTGCCATTAACAGATCTGCATGTTGAGGTGGAGTTGGATGCAAAAATTGCGAGAGCTCACAATAATGGTCAGAAAACAGTCCCACATCAGACGCTACCACCATATACTCAATATGCTGTTTAATCTGAAAATGCTCAAATATAATCTAGCATATCCTCCAGATGCTCAAGGTACCAGCATATTTCCATCTCAACCTCATCCCTGATATAAATTTTTACGAGGATTGTTTCTAAATTCAAGATGCTAACTTATAAAAATTGAGAAGACTAACAGAATATAACGAAATCCAGGCTGTCCATTAACCAGCAGCTGTATTTTTATTTCTTCATCACACATTTACGGTGTAAACTGGTACCGGGCACATTTCAGTCATTCTGACATGTCATCCTTGGCTTCCCATCGGCAAACACTTTCCCCTCAGAAGAGATAAATCCCTTTCTCATTCGTCATCACTCCTAGCTGGGTCACGCTCCAGTGAACCAGAAGCAGATCGACGGACACAAAGTTTTTTGTTCCTGTTTTCTTTTCGCATCTCCATCAACTGATCCGTTTCCCTCCCACTATGAGGAACAAATAAGATTTATTAAACGTGTCATTTCCGACATGGGAAGCACGAAACTCCACGCTTATGTTATTTGTGTTTTTTCCCTCTTGCGGTGTTAGTTAACCACGATCTCTTCCGACAGCTGTGTAAATCACACACATTTCATGCTGTTCAGACTTTTTTATTAGTATCTATAATGATTGCTTATTGTAAGCATTCCTCTTTTTATTACGGCTCAGCATGCAACCTTGTGGGTTACTACCAGTCTGAAACTCATTTTGCACATTTGTGCTTTAAAGGCTTCGAATATGAGCTGCACGACACGACTTGCTGTTTCGTACCTCTCCTTCGAAGGTTTACTAATGTGGCTCATTCTCTATTGCTGTCATCAAGCTGGAATCCGGTTTTCTTTTCAAGAGACAATCTGCTTCTTCGTAGAAAAATATCTTGGTTCCATAGAGCGGAAAAAACACAGATTTCTCTCTGGTAGAGACTGACAAACATTACAGACAAAATATATTGTTCCCACACAGTGATCCCCAGTTATTTTACAGATGTCCTTTGAAACATTTTACACCAGAACAACACCACTAACTTTTTTTTATCCTAGAAATCTCCAAAAGAGATTGTTTTTGGTAACACTTTACAATAAGGTATGCAAAATAGTGCTTAGTTACTAGGGAACTACGTAGGAGTTAATGCGTAATGAAGCAGGGACTAATAGGTAGTTAACCAGTAGTTACTGCTGCAAACTCTTCATTTTTATTGTGCTTCGTTACTAGGAAACGACTTAGGGGGTAATGAGTAATGAAGCAGGGACTAATGGGTAGTTAACCAGTAGTTACTGGTAAAACCGCTCATCAGTCTTATTCAGGGACTAATGGGTAGTTATTTATGAAAGCAATAAGGAATGAATCCCAGATTATTGTAGTGCTTGTAGACTGTTTTGTAAACTTCATGAAGAATGCAGATCATTTGCAACGTCAGTGATTTAACATCCCTGTATCATCTTGATTTCACTTGTCTGTCGCTTCATCGTCCCTCGTCGTCATCCGTCCGTCTCCAGAGACGATGGAAAGTGAAGCCTCCTTCCAAGTACCTGAGGAACTAATCAGTAACTACTAGGTACTTAACCATTACCTACTACTTATGTGTACCCTAAAGTAAATTAATGCCTCTTCCCAGTTACCTACTGAGGAACTAATCAGTAACTACTAGGTACTTAACTATTACCTACTACTTATGTGTACCCTAAAGTAAATTAATGCCTCCTCCCAATTACCTACTGAGGAATGAATCAGTAACTACTAGGTACTTAACCATTACCTATATCGTTTGGGGCGGGTTCATCAAATATATATATTATATAGATATGCACACTGAAGATAAAGTCATTAATCAATGCTTAATTTTGTAAAACATAATATTTAAGACAGTTTTTTAAACACGGTCATGTTTTAAAACGTTATAACGTGCAGATAACCTTTGACCCTATGACGTAGGCATGTAGAACGCGGCAGCGAAGTGCGCTCCAAGCAGGTGGCAGGCAGCCACATCAACAAAACGATAGAGGAAGATATTTTGGATAAAATTTGTTTGGGAGTTTAAATTCTTAAAAGAAAGGAGGACAAACTAATCACGTGTTTGGGAAAGATTCAGCGAGGTAAGAAGCTCAATATTATAACGTGTTTTTAATGAGGCGGGGCGGGTTGTAAAACTAGACAAAGTGATGCGGGGTGGTTTGGTGCGGGTCAGACTTTTTGTAATCTGCGGTACCCGCGGGTTGAAAAAAACCCTAACCCGTGCATCACTAGTGCACGTGAAGAAGGCCAGATTAAACAAACGCTCTAATGTTAAATATCGGCTTCCTGGCCAGTGAAAAATCATTAGGAAGCCACTATTTAATTTTTTTCAAGTGGAAAAGTGAAAATTTCAGGTGATGACTCCTTTAAGGCTAGTTCATACTTCGCAATCTGTAGAGGTGCGGAGACACGCAACGCCATTATCCAACGTCGCAAGGGCTCTTCAACAGGTCCGCAAGGACAGACGGAGTAGAGCCCAATTTTGTAACTATCCATTTATCTGGACAGTCTGGATGCCGCGTCCTTTAACTTCATCAACAAAACTGCCATCCCCCCTCAAAAAATAAAATGAGAGCCAAAGATATCTAGCAGCAGACATGGAGCAGATTAAGAATCTTGCTGAAAAACCCAGATGACGTAAACGTAAATAAACCCATGACTGAAGGAGTACAAAGATACGCAGCAGACTTTTTATTTATATCAGGAGGAAATTATGGGAAATGTGGGTTTGGAAGTGGTAACTGCTTTAAGAGGTGGAGGAGAATGAGGGAAAAAAATTGTTTCTGAAATACATAAACACAATAAATACACAATAGTAAATATACTAGAGTCATGACAGCAACGATGGCAGGATACCCCAGAAAAGCGCCATGCCCTATTTTGTCCTGGGCTGGCGGAGACCGACACACCAACAGACAAGTATAAAAGGAAAACGTCTCCATCAGTACGAGTGCGTGTGAGTGCAAACTTAAGTATAAACTAGGTTTGAGATTCTTTAAAATACAAATAATTTGACTGAACTAAAGCTTAAGTCAATGTGAGTTTAAAAAGAGGCAGAGACGCTTTAGATGAGTGGATGCAGGAAGGTACAACTAACATGGTGATCTGCAGATGTCATAAAACAAAGGAACTTGATTAGGGTTAGGGTTAAGAATATCCTGCTGGATTAATGCTTCATAAACACAAATAACTCATTAGTGTTGGCCGTTTTCAGATATATCGTCCCTTCTTTCTCTTGCTACAAAGCTAATATTTTAGAAGAGTGTGCATTTATCAAAGCTTTGCGAGGGACAGGGTTAGGTGATGAACAAAGGGAAAACATTCTCTCCGTGTTATTGTTGGAGCTTTATACTGATCCGTGGGTGGTAGAAACATTAAATCTCCTCAAAACAGCAACCGAGAGAGAAGACAGGAGAATATTTTCTCAGGAAGACAGGAAACATCTTAAATTTGTCATCCTCTCAAGGTCACGCGTAGGTTTTATGTTGGACTTGTCAACAAGGTCAAACTAAAAAGCATGGTTTGCCAAGTTGGGAACAAGATTCTCCTTGCAAAGGAAATGCAGCAGCAGTTGTCACATCAATTTCATTTTGTAGAAAATTGCACCCATTTCAAGTCCAAAGTGGGCTTTGAAACTAGCCTTGATCACTATATAGATCCATATGATGCCACCAACATGATATATACTGAGGTAGAAAGTCTAAAAGAGATGCCAATCTAGTAAAAAAACCAAAAAAGCTGGAAGATGTCTCCAACGGTAGCCCAGGTCCTGTTTTACCTTTTACGTCAATGCTTTTGACAACATGAAATGCTTGTACAGCAGGGTACCTGCTGATACTCTGACAGCTCAGTCTGCCTGTGCTGCTAATAGCTCAGCTCAGTAAGAGCTCCTGAAAGGCTGTCTGCTGTGTAATTGTTTCTTACTGTAATTACGCTCTGTCACACCGGGGATAGCAGGAGCGACACCAGGAGCCAAGGTGTGCGACACGATGAAACTAATTCCAGTAATTATTCAGACGGATCGCTTTCCGCGTGAAGGACGGGCGGCTCAGCAGGATGCAAAGAAGTCCTTAGTGCCAAAACAAGCACAGAATAAAGCCGATATGTCCTCAGGAATCAAAGAGAGGTGTTAAACTATCAACAAACAGTCTTACATTGAAATGGTACCCCGTGGTGCTCTATGGAGCAGAATTAGCCAGGCTACACTGCAACCTAGAAATTTAATATGCTTATGTTTGATGGATGGGCATCCTCTAAGTGTATCAAATTGATTTGACTTTGCAAAGTCATATTTGTCTTGGAGACATTTTTGGACAGATTAGCTGTAATTCTTTGCTTTTATGTTAAACCAGAGTCAGTCTTTGCTTTTGAAACCTCTGCTATACTGTGTGCAGAAAATCATGCTAGCATCTTCTGCAATCACTTTGTGTTAATATAAAATAAGCTAAATGCTAATTCATTTAGCTTTAATCTGAGTGTTTACCCAAAAATCAGAGGAGAGTTCAGAAAAAAAGCTAAGAAACAGGAAGAGTTCTCAAACACTGCAAAAACTGATTTCTAATAAAGTAAAAAAAAAAAAAAGCCTATTTTTTTTAGACACTTTATCTAATTTTTGGTAACTATTCTTAAATATGATCCAAATTTTCTTGTCTTGAGTAAAACAATCTGCCAATGGGGTACGCAAAAGTTGCTTGGCTGGAATTATCAAAACTAGCTAATAAATCTAACATTAGATTATTTTGCTAGTTTTAGGGCCGGAATATACTTGCTGTTTAACCTCGCGTTGGCGCAGGCAGCAGGCTGCGTCTTTGTTCACATACTTGCTGCTACACAGCACTGCACTGCATGCAGTACTGGAGTGTTCCACTAGGAGACAAGAGTACTCAGACCGGATAGAGAGCCGGTACAACCAAAACAAACATGGCGTCAATAAAAGAGCTCAAAACTGGTTAATTTTGAGATCACAACAGACAAAAAAGACAGCAGCGGCATCATAGATGGTGTGAAAGACCTCTAAACCAGAGACGGTGTCACCATGGTGAGTGTGTCTCGCTCGGTTTGTCAACTCCACCTACTGGTTGCTCGTATATTACAGCGTTTGGGTGCGTAACGTCGCGTTAATTTCAGAGGACGCGCACAAACGACGCTTCAAATCAACGCAAGCTACGCGTGGTAGCCATTTTAAACACGCGTACGCGTCGCTAAACAGCAAGTATATTCCGGCCCTTAAGAATTCTGGCCAAGCAACTTTTGCGTACCCCATTGGCAGATTGTTTTACTCAAGACATGAAAATTTGGATCATATTTTAAAATTTTTACTCTATTTTAAGTAATACTTTTTTCTAGATAATATTTTTTCTTTTTTAAGACTAAAAATACGATAAAATATCTAAAAAATAGGCTTTTTAACTTTCCTAGAAATCAGTTTTTGCAATGAAAGACCAAAGGTAATTTGACAATTGACGGTGTCACGTGGATCTCGGGGACAATCGATGCTGTAAACAACAAGCTGGCAGCCGCTTCAGATGCCAGGGCTGGCGTGGCGGTGGAGATGGAGCATCACTGTGGCTGCTTGTTAGGCGAGGAGGGTTGGCATGAGCTGGGCGATGCGGTGAAGAAACAGAGCAGACATCACTAGCTGTCGCTTAACCACCAGACACGACCGCGAGCCGTGGCTAAACAATCAAACCAGGTGGCGCTCTGGAGGGAATCCAGCAGCACCATTCAGGCTGAACGGGAGCTATGTGTTTGCCAGGGAAGGTGATCAGAGCTACATCGTGACTGATCTGTCGGAGTTCCTGATGCCTACTCACCTAGATTAAGAACAGATAATCGCGGCACATGGTTCAGATAAGCCGCGGTGGAGATGGAGCGGACAACACTAACTTAGCCACCGCGGCTAGCGGATGAGCACTGGAGCATGTTGGGAGAGAGACAGCATGGGTAAAAGAGACTTGAGTAGAAGGAACTATTGGATACTTCTTGCAAAACGACTTTGGTAATGCTGCGTTGGGACCAGATTGGGAGCTCTAGTATGAACTGCCGAGTGTTAGACATGACGACGACCTGACAAATTTGACGTGTCTTTTGACTGTTTAACTCAGAAGACTCGTGAGCCGATCTGGACACCGGTGGCAAAGCTATTGTTGAGGAGGCCACTCGTTAAATCGGCTCGTTATTGTTTTGACTGCTTTCCAGAAGGGCACGGATGTTCTACCGGTCTCAGGATGATCTGTTGTTGAAATATGTAGATCGTCTTTAAGATCCAACCTCTCTGTGTGTGTCGTAGCATTCCCAAATGACCTATTTTTTCCTTACCGGAGCTAAGACAGTTAGCCGTGCGGCTACTGTCATGCTAACGGGACTTAAGGAGTCCAAAAGGACCGGTAGCGGTTCTAGATGGATTTATAGTTGAAATATTTAGATTATTATTATTTTAGATCAAACCTCTGAGCAAATAGCCCTGACCGGCCCCTGTAGTCTGTGCATCAGCTGCAGATCTGACTGAAGCTAGTGTTGTGCTTACAACTCGCTACGATTCTCCTCACAAACTACGCTAGTTAGAAAAATGCGTGTAGGACTTCATAAGACGCAGACTTTTTGCTGCAGCTGTAAACGTGATTATCTGTAAGCATTGAGAGCACAAAGTTGAACAAAATACAGCTAATCTCCTAGTGAGCAGCAGTAGCTGTGCCTTGTTACACGTATTTGAGTGACGTGTGCAGAACCAGCGCTATTCAGTGTTTAGAGGAGAGAATTTTGATTTTCTATAATGATTTATGACAAAATTGCTTAACAAAATGAAAACCTGAACCCAGCTTATGTTTTTATAAATGGTAAAGTGTTTCATGCAGAGTCTGGCAAATATCTTTAAATAGCTACCGTAGCCCCACAGGTGCGCCACAGCCGACAGTCAGGATCCAGGAAATAAGTGGCGGGCACAAAATTCCTCCGGCAAACAGTCTGGATAGAATACGTCTGCTGAGCAAGTGGCAGGGGTCTGAGGGCAGCAAGGGGAAACAATTCCCAAACCACTTATGTTGAAGAAGATCAAAGCATCTGCCGACAGCCCCCTCGCTTTCCTTGGCTGGACATGAGAAGTTAATTTAATTCAATTCAATTATTTTCAGTTTATATATAAATAGCCAAATCACGACAAGAGTCGTCTCAAGGCACTTCACAAAGTAAACATTTCAATACAAATCAGTTCATTAAGCCAATCAGTAAAAAAGTTTCCTATATAAGGAACCCAGCAGATTGCATCAAGACACTGACTAGTGTCAGTGTCTTGATGCAATCCTCATACTAAGCAAGCATGTAAGAATAAGAATAATAAGAATAAGAATACCTTTATTTGTCCCTCAGTGGGGAAATTGCAGTATTGCAACAGCACAAGTACAGTAAAGTAAGGTGAAGTAAAGTAAAATATGAGTAGTACACAAACAATATCACACAAAAGTATTGAATTGTAAGTTGATAATTATTGCACATAATAACAGTAGTAGTAGTAAGTATTGCACATGTATTGGAAGGTGATGACAGTTGTAGTGGTATGTTACAGATGTATGTTACATATTAGGATTGACCATTATAGAGTCTAACAGCTGCAGGAAGGAAAGACCTGCGGTATCTCTCCTTCACACAGCGAGGGTGGCTCAGTCTGTCACTGAAGCTGCTCTCCAGGGCACACAGGTCGTCCTGCAGGGGGTGGGACTCGTGGCCCAGCACGGATCTAAGTTTAGCCAAGACCCTCTTGTCACCCACCTCCTGCACTGAGTCCAGAGGACAGCCCAGGACAGAGCTGGACTTCCTGATCATCCTGTCCAGCTTCTTCCTCTCTCTCTCTGTGATGCTGCTGCGCCAACAGACCACACCGTACAGGATGGCTGGTGCCACCACACAGTCATAGAAGGTCTTCAGGAGTGTCTCCTTCACTCCAAAAGACCGCAGTCTCCTCAGGAGGTAGAGCATGCTCTGGCCCTTCCTGTACAGCGCGTCCGTGTTGTGAGACCAGTCCAGTTTATTGTTCAGGTGAACACCCAGGTATTTATATGAGTCCACTCTCTCAATGTCCGTTCCCTGGATGTTCACCGGTGAAGGAACGGCAGGCTGACGTCTTCGAAAATCCACCACCATCTCCTTCGTTTTCTCCGCGTTGATCAGGAGGTGGTTTTAGCGACAGTGGGAAGGAAAACTCCCTTTTAACAGGAAGAAACCTCCAGAGGATCCTGGCTCAGTATGAGCAGCCATCCGCCACGACTCACTGGAGATTGAGAAGACAGAGCAGAAAATAAAGTTAACAGCTGAAATAAAAGGAAATAATGATATTAGACAGTGGTGGTAGAAGAAAGTAGCAGAGTGTGGAAAGTGGTCAGTATGTCCTCCAGCAGTCTAAGCCAGGGGTTTCCAAATTTTTTTCTTTGAGGACCCTCTTGCCCGTGTTCAAGACAGGACCCCCCCAACCCCAACTCCTGCACACATAAACACATTAAATGTGATCATTTGCAAATTTTATACAGACATACAGAGTTATAACTTTTATATGGATTTCTGATTATACTCTAGGGTGTGTTATTGGGATTTTATAAATTTATTTTTTTACAAATAAAATCTTGCTAACCTCACAACCTCAGCAAAGACAAAATTGTGGGGACCTCTTGTGGGGTCTCAACCCCCAATTTGGGATCCCCTGGTCTAAGCCTATAGGAGGAGCAGAGTCACAGTGTGATTCACATCACCTGTGGGTGATTGTCAGAGAAAACGGATAAATCCTCACGGTGACTGCAAAGCCAGGTAAGTCTTCATTAATCAGTGTTATTATTTATTTATTTATTTATTCATTATTATAATAATTGCAGGTTGATACACCTGAATTAGAACACAAAACCAATATGATTCAGTGGATATAAAACTACACGAAGATGAATATTTTTAAAAGCATCATCTCTTAATAACAAAAACTTAGTCACAAGAACTTACCGTTAACATATGAGCCTCACAAACTGCCCGTTGCTGTAGGAATCCAGGCTCTTTCTGGAGAGTCGGGTCGCCCACAATCATCTCTTTCGTAATTCGCGCTCCTTTACGGAGGAAATTCCAACAAAACTTCTTATCAAGCCTCACACGGGCCAAACGATTAACCACACAGCAAGAATGATCCATCTGCTTCGCTAAATCCTCTTCCAAATGTGCAAAACAATTGAATTATAGGCAAAATGCGCTGTTTCTTGTCACCCAGGTCCCGTGATGCAATGCGAAAAACATAAACATTGACGTCACAAAAAATTCTCCTATAGCAGCATAACTACAGAGATAACTCAGGATAACCTAGCCTTTTAGATGGAGGCATGTGGGAGGCAGGGCCAGGGAGAAAAGTCTTTACCGACTGTATTCCTTGCTGTACACTCCACCCAAGGCCGGATTAACCAATGGGCATTATGGGCCTACGCCCACTAGGGGCCCATGTGAGCAGCCCAAGGAAGGGAAATAAAAGAGGTCCAACAAAAAACATCAGGGAGACATTTATTAACTGACTCAGCTACCGGGCACAGCACACACACCGCTAAGATAATCAATTAAAAGACTTTATTTTACATGTGGAGTTACTCCACCTTTTTATTCCAAGTCTGTGCGTCTCTCTTGCGCTCGCTGCAGCGTCTCCTCAGGTACAGAGAGCACCGATTGTTCATGCGCTCTAAATGCTTCTTGTTGACCTGCCGCACAGCCCCAGTAACATTCTTAAAGTCACAAAGGAAAACCATTGTTCATGTCTGCTTATATTTTCTAATACTTTCTCTTTTATCTGTGCCTGACGCGCTCTGCCTCAGCAGAGCTCAGAATATTTTACTCAGTACAAATGTCAGTAACATGCATTAATGCAGTTTTAATCAGGAATCAATTAGTGGGTTATTTTAATTTTGTTTCAGCTCTACCCTCTTGTATTCGAAGCAATACATGAAGATAATAAAAAAACCTGAAAAAGGTTTATAATATATAAATGATGACTTGTTCAAAATCAGTTAACAAATACATTGCCTGGACAAAAAAAGTCACACACTCTAATATTTCGTTGGACATCCTTTAGCTTTGATTACAGCACACACTCGCTGTGGCATTGTTTCAATCAGCTTCTGCAGTGTCACAAGATTGATTTCCATCCAGTGTTGCATTAATGTTTCACCAAGATCTTGCATTGATGATGGTAGAGTCTGACCGCTGCACAAAGCCTTCTCCAGCACATCCCAAAGATTCTCAATGGGGTTCAGGTCTGGACTCTGTGGTGGCCAATCCATGTGTGAAAATGATGTCTCATGCTCCCTGAACCACTCTTTCACTATTTGAGCCTGATGAATCCTGGCATTGTCATCTTGGAATATGGTCGTGTCATCAGGGAAGAACAAATCCATTGATGGAATCACCTGGTCATTCAGTAGAATCAGGTAGTCAGCTGACCTCATTCTTGGAGCACATCCTGTTGCTGAACCTAGACCTGACCAACTGCAGCAACCCCAGATCATAGCCCCGCCCCCACAGGCTTGTACAGTAGGCACTAGGCATGATGGGTGCATCACTTCCTCTGCCTCTCTTCTTACCCTGATGCACCCATCACTCTGGAACAGGGTCCATCTGGACTCATCACACCAGTTTTTAATAATGCGTTGGACAGTTCTGAACCCAGTTTTAGTCGTTGATGCATGCCAGTGATGTGACCCTTCTCACACAGACTAACATCTTTTCCACGACCACCAGATGTGTCTTTCCACATGGTTGTTTAAGAAATGAGAAGCAACTCATTGCACCAGTTGGGGTTAAATAACATGATGCAGCTGAAAGATAATCACCCATGCAGTCATTATCCAATAGGAGGCTCCTACCTGTTTGCTTAGTTAAATCCAGGTGGTGACTTTTTTTTGGGCTAGGCAGTGTGTGTTCATGATAATTTAAAAATTTTAGTTAATCAATAATAAATCACTGGTGCATTCTAAACTTATATTAAACTGATGACGATTGTGACTTTAGAAAGTTATACATAATCTATAAACCATTGCCAAATATGTTATGAGCATTTGTAAATGGTACATCACCTTACAAATTTTGTTAAAGGCACACTTGGCAGTTTGGCTTGCTTTTAGCACCCCCTAGTGTTCGTTAGCGAAAATGAAACATCTTCTCGCTGCGCGTTCGTCTTTTTAACACCTTAATCTAACTGCTGAAACGTCTCCTCAGCCTTCATTAGTGTCTACAGGAGCGGTTCATCACTAAATCAAACAAATCAGCTGTGTTCATGATCTAAAACATGCAGGAAACATGCTGGAAGCAGACTGCAGAGCCAGGTATGTCAGCTGAATTTTCAACAGGAGGCAGGCCCGCCACTCTGAAGTTGCAAGTGTGGTATTCTGGCCACAGAGGGCAGTGGGGGTCTGAGTGACATTTCATTAACCCTGTAAAGGGTCATTTTAGCACAAACTGGCTCAAGAAAATCATTTAAAATATGAAAAGTTTGCATAGTGTGGCTTTAATGACATATGAAGTGTTACCAAAACAATTGACTCAAACTGGTTTCACCAAGCAAAAAACTTTAATAGCCAGTAAAAAGCAAAAGTTCATTTCACACTGAAAACAATATATAAATTTCAAAAAATCTAAATAAATGATTTAATTGTTTCCTCTGAGCTTATCTCAAACATTTTAAATTCTTAAATCATACATAAATCTACATGAAAAATCCAAGTTGTAAATCCAGTCTGGAAATGTCAGTATGTATTCAAACTCATTGGAAAGAGCATCAAAAATCAATCAAGATTAATCTACCATGTTTAAATTCAATCTGTAGCATCAAATTGATCACACCATATCAGACTGTTTTGTAAGAATTTTAAGAACAGAATTGATTTGATGGGAGGCCAGAACAAATATCAGTCTGGAAACATAAACATTCAGTTACCGAAGAAAAAAAAAGTATACTTATGTGTGTTTAGTTTGTATTTTCAGAAAGGATGCTGATGTTCATATTGGGGGTGCTGTCACTACATCTAACACCAGATCTGCAGTTTTTCAATATTAATAAAACAACTGACTGGATTTTTTAAAAGTGAAGTAAGAAACCCTGAAGAAGAAAAAATGTAAAATTGTTTTCATTTAAAAATTCAAGAAAAATATAAGTTTAACCATAACTTGTTTTATGCTGAGATGTTATTTTAGTTCAGGTAAAACAACAGAGCAAAAAAAAATAAATTACAACATAAAACTTGTTTCAAAAACACCTTAAAGTTAAGATCACACAATGTTTGTAATATCATATTCAGAAAGATTAAGTTGATGTAAAAGTCCAAAGTCTGTATTTTTTTTTAAGTTTTATAGTCAAACATTAACATGACAACAATATATTCTCTATATCAATTTAAATAAATAAAATAAAACAAAACAAAATACAAATCCAAAGAAAATAACTTTGGCCAATTTTGCTGAATAGATTGCTCTCCATGACTTTTATAGAATTGTATTTTTTCCCCAGAGGAGGCACAAGTAAAAGTTTCAATAATTCATTAAATGAATCTGGTTTTACTGGCTTTAGGATTACTTATATTTACAGGTCATTTATGGTAAAAAAATATATAAATAAATAAATCAGTGCTAATGCAGTTTTTAGCACAAATGAGTTGTTAGAATAACAATCTTGAAGGTTTAACTGGAAACAACCAAACTCTCCTTGTTTTCCTTGAAGACTTTTCGTCTCTCATCTAAGAAGCTTCTTCAGTTCTGTAACTTGGGTTGGAAGAAGGAGGCTTATAAAATGTGGTCTGAAACAAACACACTGGCTATAGGACTCGCTGACGAGGCCATTGTTATCACTAATGAGACCACTGAGGTCACATGATTCCCTGACTCCCCCCTCTATTCAGATAGAGTTTGTGTTTGTGATTGGTGCTGATGATCCTAACAGGTCCCCAACAACATCCACCAGTGCGCTGTTCCTTGTCACATGTCTCAAGGTGTGAGTTTCTGTCTAACTGCCTGGGGAGACAAGTCAAGGCTGCACTGTAGGTGTTCAAAGTTAGTTTTTCATGTTTCACATAGATGGGTTTTTTTCCACCCCTCTCTCAAACCATCTGTCTTCCCTGTTCAAAATGTGTCCATGATTGTCTTCAAATGAGTGACCTTTGACCTTGAAGTGTATATGGACTGCCAAATCTTGACCTGAAACATTGGCTCTTCAGTGTTGTGCCATTCTTTACTGTAGCTGCTGTTTTGTTTCTCTGATTTAGAATTCTGAGCATTCCTCGCTGCACCGGACTGCATATACCTCACCACTGAGCTTGCATATGGGTGTTTTGTCCTTTTTAACCTGTTTTTTTTTTAGATTGTTATCAGGTTAAGAATGCACCAGGATGTTTGGAAAAAATCTTTCTTAGTTTCTCTGACAATCCAGCCACATATGGGATGACTATGTTCTATCACCTCCTCCTTTCTTCTCTTACTTTGGCCTAAGTTAAGCCTAATTTATACTTCTCCATCTGCGTAGGTATGGACACACGCAACGCCATTTTGTGTCGGTGCAAGGGCTCTCCAACAGGCTCGCAGAGGCTGACAGAAACATGCCCAACTTTTTAACTATACGTCGAAAGTGACGGAGAGCGCAAGCTTGTGATTGGCCAGGACGCTTCCTTTAACTTTGTCAACAGCACTGCCATTGCCCTCTCAAAAAACAAAAAGATATCTAGTGGCAGACACAGTGCAGATTGAAGAATGCCCCGCAGAAAAAGTCAGAAAATATGAATGTTTTATTCACTCGTGACTGAAGGAACACAAAGATACGCAGCAAGAATTTTGTTTGTGCACGGAAATGATGGGAAACGTGGGTTTAGAGTTTCCAATCGCATGAAGAGGTGGAGGAGAATTAGGAACAAATTTGTCCGTGTTAAAGTCTCTGAAATACAAAAATACAGTTAAAACACAATGGGCTCTATGCACGCTCCAACTTCCTCATTCCACATAAGACCGCACTCCTATGTCCGGTTGTCATAGTCATCAGTGAAGCTGTGACATGTCTGAGAGTTTGGAGTTCACCCGGTGCTGACTGGAGTTACCAAAAGTTACAACCAATGATGTAAGGCAAATTTTCTCTTTGTTTAGATGAAAAAAAAGAAAAAAGTGGTTCTTTAAAAAACCTCTACCAATAACACATCCGACCAAAAAGCCATAAGCAACTAACCTTCCAGGTGAACTCCAAACTCTCAGCCATGTCACAGCTTCACTGACCACTATGGCAACCGGACATAGGAGTACGGTCTTATGTGGAATGCGGAAACTAAACCTTCAAGATTAGCATACCCTGGATGACTGAGAATCTACACAAATGTAGAGTAACAATCACTTTTATATTTTAGGCATATTTTGCTTAACTAGTCCCACAACTTTATTTAACTGGCTGCTCTCCTCTTTAGAACACTTATCCATTCTGGTCTTCACAATCTCCAGTACCTGGATCTTCTCTGTATCCCCTTTCTCCTTCATCTTCTCCATCAAATAATCCAGGTGGACATAAGTGAAAACTGAATCCACATTCAGGGCGATCTGTTCCAGTCTGACAACATGTTGGTAGGCCTCATCAATCAGCTGGGATTTTTCTACTGTCAGCTGTGTCATTTCTTGTTCAAGATTTTCTAAAAGACCCAACTTGTCCTGACATGCTGCTTTATTATGTTCATATTTCTGCTTCACATCTTCCAAAGTAATCTTTTCTTTTTTTGTCTTGGTCACATATCTCCACTTTTCTTTCACATGATCTGATGCAGGACACTTGTTGGTACAAACAGTGCAGCGACCCCAGCTCATGACCTTACAATGTGAAGGTTTTCTGGCCATTGTACAACCAGGATAGTGACAGTTCTCCATACAGCTATTACAAGTAACAGCTCCTTTCAAAAACACAAACCACCACTTTCCAGCATCAATATCTTCTTTTTCTTTGTAGACCTTATCAACTTCTACAGTAAAGTTCTCATTCTTCTTCATCTCTCCTTCATATGTCTTCAGAGCATCTTGAATTTGTTTGATTTCTGTTTGGTTTAGTTCAGTCAGCTTGATTCTTTCCTGCAGGTTCTGAATGCAAGCAGTAAGCCTGATACGTTTATTCAAAACCTCTACAGTTGTTATCAGTGCCTGGGGTTTGGATTTTTCCAAGAAGTTTCTCAAACGACACATTTCCTCCTCTGTAAAGTCCCAGTAATATTTTGAACCGGTAATCTCTCTCTCTTTTGTCCCTCTCTCTGTGTTGTTATTAAACAGGAAGAAAACAGGCTGATTTGTCTCATCTTTAGAATATTTAATTTTTCCAGATTCAAGAGCTTTAGAAACATTTTCTGATGGTTTCCCATCTGAGTGTGTGATCAGAGCTATGATGTTTTCCTCCAGGTCTTTACCAAACAAAGACATCACTGCGTCAAAGATGTACATCAGTCTGTCACTCAGTCGATTAACACTGGCCTTCATCACCAGACCCACTGCATTAATTTCATGAACTCCACCATCTGATCGAAACAAGTCATACAATCTTTGACTGACAATAACATCATGTTTGATCCCTTTGGTGTCTCCAAATCCAGGAGTGTCAATGATGGTCAGAGAGAATGGCAGAGTCTTACCTTCAAACCCCAAAATCTCATACACGATAACGTCTGAAGTTTGACTTTCACCCCACCGTTTTTTATCTTCCTCAACAATCTGAAACCAGAGTTCATTTTCAAATCTCACTCCCATGGTGTAGTTGAACAGAGCATTGATCAGAGTAGATTTTCCTGATCCTGTTTCACCAACAAGTAGGATGGTTTTATTTGGTTTTCTCTCATCTTTTTCACCAACAGTCACTCGAGTCAGAGTCCCAAATGTCTGTTTCTTTGTTATCAGTTGGTAGACAGCAGGAGGTCCTGAACTGATCCGAACACTTTCTGAAATCAAGTCCTCATGGTTTGCTGAGACGTTTTTCATCCTGTAGAAAAAGTACAAAAATCTTTCAAAAATATTTAAAATGCATCTCTCCATCCCCCACTAAATCTTTAAGGTCTGAAGGCTCTTTTGAAAGTAGTATTTTTAAAATTTGTCAACACATTTTTCACTCATAGAGGGCATACACAAATCTTTGGAGCGCACCATTCAGAAATTGAAAGTTAAGAGCAGAAGCTCCAGCTAAAGCTTACCATTAAAGATGAATGGATTTAGTGAAATAATAACAGATTGGGGGCCAAAAGATACAGCTCTGGCCCAATATTTTTTGAGTACCCTAGCCTGAAACCCTAACCCAGGGGTGCTCAATCCTGGTCGTGGAGGGCTACCATCCAGCATGTTTTTGTTGTTTTTCAGCCTGTTAGTTACCTGCTGATTAAAATCAGCTGTGTTGAAGCAGGGAAACATCTTAAACATGCTGGACAGTAGTAATCCAGGACCAGGATTGAGCACCCCTGTCCTAACCTAACCTAACCCTACTTTTTTTAAAGATAAGAGATAAGAAATTATTTTTCACTGCTTTAATTACTTTTACCTCAGTCTTTGTTTTACAGGCGTGTGTGGATGTGTGTGTAAATGTGTGTGTGTGTGTGTATGTTTGAATGTATGGGTTTTTAATTGTTTTATGTGTGTATTTTATGTATGTATATACCATTTGTTGGTGAGTGTGTACATATTTTATAATTGATTATTTTATGTTATGTTTTTTCTACTGTAAAGCACATTGAGTTGTTGCCATGCAGGAAATGTGCTCTATAAATAAAGTAATTTATTCATTCAAAAAAGTAAAGAAATAAAAAAAATGGAAAATGATTTAAAAATATCATAAAAATGGCACAAGTAAAAATTGTGATTAAAAATGTGAGGGATGAGAAAAAGAAAATTAATAGGTAATCAGTGGAAAGGCAGAAATTGGTAGAAAGAGCATGAGGAGAAGGTAGTGAAGAAGAATTAGCCGAAGGTCACACTATAGCCAGCCTGAACAGATGCTTGTTAACTCATTCCCTGCCATTGACGACTAAAGTCGTCTTTTCAAATCCAACCGCTGGCTGTCAATGACGACTATAGTCGTCATTTCGCTTTTTTTGCAGGGCGGGTGTCGGAGCGAGCCCCCGCACCGTGAGAACAAACATCACGTGTCTAAAGCTGATCTTCATCTGTGTATGTCACACATCACGTGATCAGGAAGCAGAAAATCAATGGATTATGAGTTTGTTTTGGGACGCTGCTGTGAAAAAAATGATGCTGCAAACCAGAAATGCTTCTGCAGCAGCGCTTGGGCACCAGATTGTGAACGAATGGATAACGCTAGAAATACAGTGATTCTTCCTGATGTAAGAAGTGACTCAATTCTTTCTTTTGGTAGTTTTGGTGTTTACATGATCATAGAGCACAATGTTCTGTGACTCTTCAAAAAACAGGAAAAACGCTCAAAAACGCTGGCAGTCAGGGGCTTTCTGATCAGAAATGGCTGGCAGTTAATGAGTTAAAAGGAGACCACTGAGTCCACTGATCTCAGGCTCAGGGGGACAGAGTTCCAGAGTCTGGAAGCCACAGCAGCAAATGATCTGTCCCCTTTGGTCTTTAGCCTGGTGCGCTGCACAACCAGTAGGTTTTGATCACTGGACCTCAGGGACCTGCTGGGGGTGTAGGGACTGAGAAGATCACCATTATTACTGTATATCTATCCATCCATCCATTCATCCATTCTCTACTGCTTATCCGGAGTTGGGTCGCAGGGGCAGCAGCCTAAGGAGGGAGGCCCAGACTTCCCTCTCCCCAGCCACTTGGGCCAGCTCCTCCGCTGATGCCGTCAAGTCGGCGTGACTCTGAAGATGGCGACAGTAGTCGCCGAAACCGTCAGTGATTAAAGGTAAATTAAACATCGTAATACTGTGTTAAAACAAGAAAACCCAATGGAGATAGAAAATAAACACAGGAAGAACATAACAAGAAATAAACATCTTATGTTTGCTAACCGCTAGCTTTTTCAAACATCAGCTGGCTCCGGACTCTGACTGGTTCTTTTCTCATTTAGTCCTGCCTGTCAGTGATTAAAGGTAAATTAAACATCGTAATACTGTGTTAAAACAAGGAAAACCAATGGAGATAAGATGTTTATGCTGGTAAAAGTTATATCTAAAGGGATAAAATGTCCGCGGCTGGAAGGAAAAGCATCAAATATGACCATCTGAAAAGTATTTGCTTGGTGAGTACACACCCAGTGTTTCCCCTGGTTTTAAAAGTGTTACCCCCAAATTCCACTATCTCCGCTCCGCTCCGGCACGAACTCCGCAGCAAAAACGGTTCCTTTGTAGTCAATCAGAGCTGTTCCACTACTGTGGCCGTGTGGCGCAGTGCGCCGCCCGCCGTTCCGCCATCCGGCAAAAATAGAATCGATTCTATTTTTGCTGGACGCTGGAGAACCTCCGCAGTCAATCTACAGAAATCACAACCGCCCAACAGGAAAGTGAGCAAGCACAACTTCCGTTTTTTCACAATAAATCTATAAACATAAGCGTTTTTTTGTTTTATATGCACAGGTATTTTTATCTAATGACTATTACATGTATACACATATGTCTCAAAACATTTTTTACGTGTTTACACATTTGAAGACCGTGTTAAAAATATTTTAATCACAGAATGATTTGTTTGGATCTAACTTCCGCATTTATTGCTCGGACTGTATCGCGAGATCTCGAAATTCCCGCGCATGCCTGTTTGCGCACCTCAGGTCTCCGCACCGGGGCGGAGCCGTTGTAGAGCGGGTATAGTGTGAATTGAGTTCGGAAGCGAGCGGCGGCGGAAAGCGGGGGCGGAGCGGAGATAGTGGAATTTCGGGGTGACTGTGTTGTTAGCAGCGCGCGGAGATGGGGTGGGAGTGGTCAACACATTACTGCTGGTGCCGGAGCTCAGCAAACCGAACCAAGTTCACGCACGGCCAGCGCGCTGCGCATCTTTTTTTCAAATCATTTTTCTTTTCTTGGCCCTGGTACGGCCGATATGATCAGCGTTCGGTGTTCTGGCGGTGTTTTTGAGGAGAAACGTTCAGGTGTCCCACCTTGATAAATTAGTGTAATGAAAACTCTAATGAATACACCTGAAAATAATTCTTACCTTTAGTTTACCTCTTTGTATTATAAGAGTAACACATTTTAATGTTTTGATGGTATGATGTCATTTCTTGTCATATTACTGCAGAGTTTTATTTTATTTTATTAATACTGAGAGTCACAATTTCAAACTGTCAGTGTTCAATTAGGTATTCTCCAATAATTATTGTTATTAAAACAAATATAAATGTAGAGTTTTATTGATCAAAAGTGTAAAATGTGATTTTTACAGATTTATTTACAGTTTCAAGTAGTTGTAGTTAATATTTCCTTTACACAAGTAGAAAATTATTGCATCAGAAGAAAACATACTTTAATTTTAGTCGACTAAAATAAGACTAAAATTAAAACTTATTGGACTTAAAAAGAATTTTAGTCAAAAGACTAAGACTAAAACTAAATTAAATTTTCTTGTCAAAATTAACACTGGTGTGTGTGTGTGTGTGTACTCAACACCTTACTTTTGAGCTGACATGTGAAGTGGCTCTTAGATGTCTTGGTAGAATGGTGAAATACTAAAAAGAGCAAAAAATGTTTGTGCTGCAACCCAGGAAGTAGATGGATCCCTGAAGCATGTCGAGCTGCCTGAGTCTCGACTCCTTCAGGTCTGTCGATTAATTCTTGCTCTAAGTTGGATATGTTGAAGCTGAAAAATGACAATCATGACAGTGAAGCCTGATGTTTGAAGCAAAACCAAGAGGTGCACTGGTGGAAGACTTCGCCTTTATTAAATGTGAACTAAGGATGCTGAGAACTAAGCTGCAAAAAACATCCGTGGAGCTCCGATCAGACCTTGGAGCAGATAAGGACAAGTGTGAAGGAGGTGAGGGTGTATTGTCTATCTGGTTTGATGAGGTTGTCTCCCTGTGGAGTATGGTTGTGGAGCTAAAGAAGACCATTTCGGCACTGCAGGATAAATTTGATGATCTTGAATGGAGGTTGAGAAGATGTAACATTTGGATTCTTGGAGTTCCAGAGAGCTCAGGATCTAGCTCGACAACAGTTACAAGATATGCTAAAGCTTTAGAAAGAACAATGATATATCAAGCCCATCAAGCTTCCCAGCAGGTGAGTAACAGATCATGACCTACTGTGGCAAAGTTACATTATTGTCAAGACTGAGCAGAGATTCTGACTCGTGCATGTTGCCAAGGCCAGCTTTGCTACAACAAGACATTGATTGCAGTTTTCCCGGACTACAAGGCAAGAGTCACCAAAGGCAGGGATGCGTTTGCTGATTTGAGGAGGCTTTTTCGAAGTCGACAGGAGGTACATTATGGCCTGCTCTTCTCGGCCAGGCTTTGTGTCACCCATGACAGGAAAGATAGATTATTCATCAACCCGAATGCATCCATGGATTACATGAAGAGCAAATTCATCACCGGATTGGACAACTAAACGCTTTTAAGCTGTTACTGCCCTGGACCAAGTGACATACACGTCAGATTGTTTTGAGACACACTGTTTTTATTTAGCAAACTTTGGTACTGGTTATGTTCTCAGTAGTGTGTCTGCTGGTGTATTTGCTGGCTGGCGAAATGCCTGTGGGTCTAATTTTATCCTGTTTTTTTTATCCCTTCTTTGTTGCTGCAAGATAGCGTTGGGACTGTTACTGATCTGCTGTAGTTGGTAGGCTACTTAAATTATTTCTTTTTTGCTTTGGAAGAACGATTTGGAGCCCGGTTGGGTTTGGACTTGGTCTTTGTACATGCACAGAGTTGTGTGGATATTTTGTTGGGAGGGAACATTAACTCCAAGTATATTTGGGATAGAGAGGGGGTGAGAAGGGATTGCTATCACCGGGTTCTGTGGGGTTGGGTGGGATGTTGTATCTGGATTTTGTTGGGGGGGAGGGGCTACACTGGCTCATTATGGGGTTATTTGTGATTCAGGTTTTATGTGTGACACTTTTCATGTTGTGTGTATGTTTTCTATGTGTAAATTATGACTAGTGGGTTGAATGACACACACTTGGATGCCTGATTACATGTGTGAGGTGGAATGTTAATTCCCTTTAAAGGTTATGACTCATTTAAAACAGCTCAGATCAGATATATCCTTTTTTCATGACACGTTTGTTCAGATGAATCTCAATTTAGGAAAAAAACGTCTGGTCAGATGTTTCAGTCAACTTTTAGCTCTAAATTAAGGGGGGTCGCTAATATTGTAATTGGTAATCGTACAATTTATCGTTTCGGGTGAACAAAGATTGTGCAGGGTGTTATATAATTGTGGTGGGTGAACTGTTCACACTTCCAGATGTCCTGGTGTCGATACACGCACCAAATTAGCCTTTCGCCGAGCCCCGCCCCCCTTAGTTACTGTTGCCAAGTCCGACAATAAGTGGATCAAATCAAATAAGTGGGTCCCATTTTTTCAAAGTCTTTGGTATGACCTGACCGGGAATCGAACCCTGGTCTCCCAGTCCCGGGGCGGACACTCTACCACTAGGCCACTCTACCACTAGGCCACTGGAGCTGGTTATACTAAATAATAAATACTGCAGCTCTGCAGATTTCCGTGATAGAAAGAAGTAGACAGATGCGTGTCAGCGACATTTTTTAGAGCAATTCCTCCTCAATATCATCCAGATCGAGGCAAAAGGGTTACAGTATGCAGTGGAGGGATATATTAGTGTCGGCTCCACTGAGCGAAGCGTAGCAGGGAACAAGGAATTGGGAGTTTGGGAGAAGGTCTGGACGTGTGGATCCGAGGAGCGGTGGCGGCGATGCGGTGTCCCTGTGAGCTGTCAGATGTCTGTCAGATGTCAGCTGTCAGATGATCTGAGCTGCAGGCAGCTCTAAAAGCTCCCGGTGCTCTGCATCGCTCCAGTTTATTATCTCAGCTGGTTCTGTTAACAAAAAGAAACTTAAGCCCATGTTTACTTTCATTTTCAATAGTTCCCGGCCGTAGTTTTTAAATACATTTTGTGATTCCTATCTTCTTCCTCTTCCTGTGAGACTGGTGGGGCGGCGCCCTAGCACCCCCTATGGACGAGCCGCCACTGTTGCTAAGTCAAACTCAGAGTTTTTTTCCCTGTGACCGTCTTGGACTCTTCTCAATTAGATCTTGGACTGTGGGACATCTACCAAGAATGATTTGAGTAAACTTTACACCCAGCTCAGCTCACACCATTGGACCAGTTTGGATGTTTAAAACAGAAATGGAAGCTGGACCTGGGTGTTGGGTTATCGGAGGATGTCTGACATAAAGCTCTAATAAACATTCACAAATCTTCAATCTGTGTAAGACACAGTATTGTCCAGTTCAAGGTGGTGCATCTTCTGCATAGGTCCAAAGACAAACTGTCCAAAATCAAGCCAGACCTGGACCCAACTTGTGAGCATTGCAGACAGTCACCGGCTACACATTTTCATATGTTCTGGATGTGCCTGAAACTGCAGGGATATTGGGAGTTTATTTTTGATGCACTCTCCACAATCTATGGGATCACTGTGTACCCAAACCCCTTGACCGCTTTGTTTGGAGTGGTCGCAGTGGCAAGGTTTTAATAGTTTTGCATTTTTTATTAGTTTTTATTTTTATTTGGTTTTTACGTCAATTTTTTTATTCTATTTAGTTTTAATATGTTTTTACAACTTGTTTTTTAGTTTCAGTTTAGTTTTTATTAGTTTCAGTTATAGTTTTAGTCTTTTTTTATAATATTAGTTACATATCAGAGACAATAATGAATAAAAGAATACATGATTTTTGCATGTAAAAAATCCCAGAAAATCATCATGGTTTTTCAAAAATGTATTCAGCTAGAACAGGTGAGCTAGCATTCATTCCAGGTAAGTATCAAAGATATGGCAGAGTAACAAAAAACCTCGGAAATTCTAACTTCCGAGTAGAAATTATGAACTGGAACACCCCCCTAAGTCAGAGAATGTTTTTGAATCCAACTTCGTGGTTCAACATAGCAGCTTCTTGTAATAACAACAGTAGCTGTGGTGGAAACGTGTTTATTTTACAAGATAAACTTGTAAGGGTGCATCTAAAATCTATGTTATGTGCAGTTGTATGCTGTCCGAGGTAAATTGAACACAGCATGAGGTCTGGCCTCCACAGCATAGACATTGAAGAGTAGATGCCACACCGACCGCTATTCCCTATGGTGGCAAAAATTGTAGGGTCTACTTTGTATAAAGTCTGTTTCACAGGATGTTTAGCTACTTTAGCTCCGTGGAGATTTGGAGCTCACGAACTACGAGGGAACGCTGTTCATAAACCTGTTCACACACGCCAGAATGAGCGCGCTCACTTTAACGTTCATCAGGCAAAATACAACCAAGTTCAGTTCACAAACAATCATTTAATGAACGTGTTCGGGTACAACACTGCCTGTCACTTCCTCCCAACTCTTGCCGACATGACGCTCGATGTTGACTGACGAGCCGTCTGTTGTGGCACGCGCACAAAAAAAACCTACCGGAAATAAGAATAAGACATAAACACGAAAACTAAGCTAATTTTCTCTATAAATTCAGTTAGTTTTAGTTAGTTTTGATAACGCTCATTACAGTTTCAGTTATTTCCGTTTTTTTTTCTTTCAAAAATTCATTTTTTTTTTTATTTCAGTTAACGAATTTTTTTTATTCTAGTTTTTGTTATTTCGTTAGTTTTCGTTTACGATAATAACCCTGTGCAGTGGATGTTGCCTTGGACAAATGCCAGCTAAGTTTTATAGCCTTTGTTGTTAGCTGACTAAAAGACTTATATTGTCCAGGTGGAAGGACTCTCACCCACCAGCATGTGGTCATTGGATCGCTGAGGTTATGTCCCATGCTCATCTGGGGAGGATTAGGCATAGTTTAGAGGGCTCTGTTGAGGGATTTATTGTTTTCGGGTTTATTTATTTATTTAACCTTTATTTATCCAGATGAGTCGATTGAGAACTCATTCTCATTTACAACGACGATCTGGCCAAGAGGCAGCAGCAACAGACACATAGATAGCTTTACACAAACAGATAAGATAAAAAAAATGCAGATAAAGATAAGTGAGAAAGGGATTGCTGAGTGATCAATGACATCGAGTTTATGAAGATGTTTTTTGGAAGCAGTCCTATAAATGATGTCACCATAATCTAAGATGGGAAGGATTGTCATTTTGACAAAGGTTTGCTTTGCAGAATGAGTAAAGGATGACCTGTTGCGGTATAGAAACCCAATCCTTGACTTGACTTTAGAGAGTAATGAATTAATGTGAATGTCAAATGAAAGTGTGCTGTCAAGCCAGATACCCAGATACTTATACTAACTGACAAGTTGTAGTTCTGTACCATCCAGGGAAACAATACTAGTGTGGCAAGTTGATTGCGGTAAGTTACGGTTGAAGATCATGAACTTTGTTTTACTTGTGTTTAAATGAAGGTGAAGGTTGGAGAAGGCATGTTGGAGACAATTAAAGTTGTGCTGCAAGGAGGACAAAGCTGCATTCAAAGAAGAACTGCATGAATATAAAATGGTGTCGTCCGCATATAAGTGTATATGAAAACTGTCAACAGCATGAACAATGTTATTGATATAGATTTTGAATAAGGTTGGGCCCAGTATTGACCCTTGAGGAACGCCCATAGTTAGAGGTAGAGGAGCAGATTGGTAACCCTCTGTTCTCACTGTTTGCGTGCGGCCTAAGATATAACTTCTAAACCATGCCACGGATGCCTGAGAAAGTCCTATATGTTTGAGCCTGCTAAGTAAGATGTTATGGTCTACAGAGTCAAAGGCTTTAGCCAAGTCAACAAACACAATATTCCTTATTGTCAATGGCACATATGATGTCATTTAGCACTTTAAGTGTTGCAGAGACACATCCATGGCCAGATCTGAAGCCGGATTGCATGGGGATAATAATACTGCTGGATTCTAGATAGTGAGTTAGCTGTTTGTTGACTAACTTTTCAATGACTTTAGAGAGGCAAGGCAAGATAGAGATGGGCCTATAACAGCTTAGGTCTGAATGATCTCCCCCTTTAAAAAGTGGAGTAACAGATGCAAATTTCCAGTCCTGCGGAAATGCACCAGTTTGTATGGACAGATTAAATAGATGGGTAATAGGTGCAGCAATAACATGTGCTGCAATTTTCAGAAAGAAAGGGTCAAGAGTATCCAGTCCGGCTGATTTATGAGGATCTAACCTGAGTAACTCGTCAAGTACCTCATCTACCTGAAACAATTGAATGGAGAAACAGGAATTGGTTGCAGGGAGGGAATCATTGCATATAGCTGAGTGGAGGTCAGAGACCCCAGAGTTGGGTGAAGCTGTAGCAAAGGCATGACCAGGCTTGATAAAGTGATTATTGAAGGAATTTACCATTTTAGTTTTATCTGAGACAACAATGCCCTCAGATTTGATTGCATTTGGCAGGTGTGAGGACTTACTGGTATTTTCCATAGTCTGCCAGAACTTTTTGGGGTCAGAACTACTCATCAGAAACTGGTTCTTATAATATTCAGATTTTGCTTTTCTGATTGACTGGGTACATTTGTTCCTTATAGAGCTGAAGGATTGCCAGTCCCTGATATTCTTGGATGTCTTTGCTCTTTGCCAGGATTGATGTTTTAGACGAATCAGTTCTGAAAGTTCAGTGTTGATCCAGGGACTGAAACGATTTTTAACTCTGACTTTTTTTAAAGGAGCATGTCTGTCTAAAATCAAAATAAAAGAGTTTTTGAAATGTGACCAAGCATCCTCGACAGTAGGTATGAGGCTAATTCTATGCCATTGTTCTTTCGCCAAGTCACGTAAAAAGGCCTGCTCATTGAAGTTTTTTAGCATTCACTTTTTGATAATTAGGGGAGGTTGTTTAATGTTAGTACCATTGCGGACACAAGCAGTAATACAATGGTCACTAAGGCTTTGGCGAAAAACTGCAGATGAGTATTTTGTTGGACTGTTGGTGAGAATTATATCAATTAATGTTCCATTATTGAAGGACTATTTGGTAAATCTAGTCGGAGATTGCACAATCTGGGAGAGGTTTAAAGAGTCCAGCTGACTCTTGTAATTTATGTCTTATTTTGATAGTGTACCCATGGTTAATGTTTGATTACTCTTATTTCTTTGAAAGGTTGATCTTTGTGTTTTGATTTGGTGTTGCTTTGAAACCAGTTTTTTGTTGTTGATCCAGTGTAGCAGGGTGGGTGGGGGTTTGTTGTTTGGTTTTAAAAGATAAATAAAAATTGTTAAAACTTTAATAAAAAAAACTTTGTTCAAAACTGGTATATCTGTGATGTATTTATAGCCATGTGTATTCTCTTTTATGTTTTAAAATATTTATTGAGTTACTTTTTACTTTTACCAGAGGAGATTTTTTGGTGTAATAACTTCAAGTAAAATCTACTCAGGGGTGCTAAGTAACTATATTATGTTAGTACTTTTTACACCTGAAAAGGACCAAATATGTACAGAAAAAAATTAGAGTAAATCACTGTATTATCTTACCTCTTCTGTAGTTCTGTTCTGGTTCTTTCATTCATTTGGTTGTACATCTCCTCAAGCTCCCTTATATATTCCAAGTCTGTCTCCTTCATCTTCTTAATAAGGAAATCCAAGTGTAGATAATTGGACACCAAATCTATATCTTCATCTTCATCAACAATATTTATTCGTTTGATAAAATGTTGATAAGCATCTTTCACCAACTGGGACTTCTCTTCTGTCAGATGTTCAGTTTCCTTCTCAAGACTTTGTAAAAGACTGAAGTTTCCGTCGCCTGTTGACCAACTCTGTTTATACTTCTGTTTCATTGCCGTTTCTTTTTTCTTAACTTTTCTTGTTCTTATCACATATTTCCAGCTTTTTTTCAAGTGATCTGAAGTAGGACACTTGTTGGTGCATGAAGTACATTTTCCATCAATCATGACTTCACATTGTTCTGGTTCCAAGGCCATCATACATCCAGGATAGTGACAATTCTCCTTACAGATTAAACAACACATGGCTAAGTCAGAACCCAAGTCACACATCTGTTGTGTGATTTGCTCGATATCTTTGTAGGCCTCAGGAATATATACAGTATTTTTTTGACAAGTGTTCAGGCCTGTTTTACAGTTCTGCAGAGCATGTTGAGTCTGTTTGATATCTCTCAGTTTTAAATCTGTAAACTTGATCCTCTCTTTCAGGTTTTGGAGACAGGCAGTCAGTCTGATCTGCTCTATTTGAACTTTTAACATGGCCTCCGGTTGCTGAGAAGAAGATTTTTCTACAAAGGCCATGAACTGTTTCATTCCTCTTTGTGTTACTCTCCAAGCATTTTCTATATATATTTCAGTGTCTTCAGTCCGCTCTTCATTCTGACAGTTATCAAACAGGAAGTAAACAGGCTGGTTCCTTTCATTTTTGGCACATTTAATGTTTGCACTTTCAAGAGCCTGAAGAGCTTTTATAGGTGGTTTTCCATTTGAGTCTGTGATCAGAGCTACGATGTTTGTTTCCAGGTTTTTACCAAAAAGAGACGTTACTGAACTAAAGATGCACCTCATTTGGTCACTGACTTGATTATCAGTGGCTTTCATCACTAGACCCACCATATGAACTTCATGAACTCCATCTTCCAACTGAAATAACTCTAGTAATTGTTGTTTGATCTTGACGTCACGCTCAATCCCTCTGTTTTCTATGTAGCAAGGAGTATCGATGATGGTCAGAGAGAAAGGCAGAGTTTTACAATTTAACCCAAAGATCTTGTACACGATCACACCTGATATCTGACATTCATCCTCTATGATCTGAAACCAGATTTCATCTTCAAATTCCACTCCCATGGTGTAGTTGACTAGAGCATTCATCAGAGTAGATTTTTCACATCCTGTTTCACCAACAAGTAGGATGGTTTTATTTGGTTTGCTTTCATCTTTTTCACCAACAGTCACTCTAGTCAGAGTCCCAAATGTCTGTTTGAGTATTTTCAGCTGGTAGACAGCAGGAAGTCCTGAACGGATCTGGGTGCTTTTGGAGCAGATGTCGTCAAAATTTGGTGTGTTTCTATTCCTGTAAATGTTAGACACACACACACGGATGAGAGTTCTCAACTGGTAAAAAAATTCAAACCGAACCTAAAATGACCCAACAAACTTGAACCCCGGGACGGATGCAGAGCCTCAGGCAATGATCGTGAGACACATGCATTTTCCAGAGAGAGAGAGAGAGAGAGAGAGAGAGAGAGAGAGAGAGAGAGAGAGAGAGAGAGAGAGAGAGAGAGAGAGAGAGAGAGAGGGAGGGAGAGAGCTCAGGTTTGCAGCAAGCTGCTTCTATGATTCTGTTCTAGAGAGTGTAATCTCTTGGGCTGTGACCTGCTGGAGTAGCAGCATCAGAACTAGGGACCTAAAAAGGCTCAACAGCCTAATAACAAAGGCTGGCTCTGTTCTGGGGACTACTGTGGAACCACTGGAGATGATGGCGCAAAGAAGGATTCTTAATAAAATCAACAAAATGATGGACAACCCTGAGCATGCTCTTCATGAGAACATGATGGAACAATAGAGCATTTTCAGTCGGAGACTTCTTCAGACCTGTTGTAATACACACTACTACAGGAGATCTGTCCTGCCCACAGCCATCAGCATCTTTAACGACTTTTTGGAGATTGTGAGCTAATATGAGATCATTATTATTACTACTATTTTATTGTTTTTATTATTACTTTGAATAATGTGTTACAAAAACACTAGAAACAGAACTATAAACTTTTACACACAGTGATTTGAAATTTTTACACAACTATCTGCATTCAGCTTTACTGAGGATAGTCTATATTTTGGCTTATATAACAAACATCCCTTATTACTGACAGTTGTACATTTAGAGGTTTTACCTTTCAGTAATACTCACTCTGTTGCCATGGTGATGTCTCAAGTAAATATCTGTGATGATCCAGTTGATGTGATGGTATCTAGAAGGAAACAAGGAACAAATGTTGAACAGGAACATGTGTTCTTAAGCTACCTTATACACCAGTTCCTTCACTTATAAGCACAATGCTTAAACTGGAGGTATAGAGTGCTATTTTTGGCCCATTTTTATGGAAGAATTACAGGTTCATATGTATGATTATATTTTTTCAGATGTCTGACATTTCTCTTTTTAAAATACTTGTTATTGATTTCATCTAATATTCTAATTGTTTTGATTGATTTGATTTATTTCAATTTAATTTTAAATTGGAGTTTTTCAATTAGCCTTTCGCCGGCCCCGCCCCCAGAACGGCTATTGTCCAATCACACATCATAGCAACCGTTACTATCCGACAGCTCCAAACAAAATGATGAAGCTAAGCCTAATTTACTACTAAGCATTAGCCTCGATAGTAGTCGTGTCTCCTTCGTTTTCCTTCAGAACCTCCTCATCAACATGTATAAACAATACAAAACACAGTAGAATAGTTAAAAATCAATTAAAAATGGCAAGCAATCTAAATGAAACAGTTACATGTCATGGAGTTGGCCGCAAGATTTCTTAATTTAGATTTTTAAACACTCAACGAAATTAACTCTGTCATTTTCCATTTAGCTTACAGTATGTTCCAAGCCAAGGGTGCTAAGTGGACAAAAGCTATTTTGCCAAGTTCAGTGCATGGAAATGGAACTGAAAGCAACAAGTAATCTTGCAGACAAAGAGAATAGCAATCAACATTTTTCATTTCCAGAAGGGAAGAAGAAGAAACGATTTTTTATATAACGTCTCTCAAGATAAAAATCACAAGGCTCTTTACCCCAGGGCAGCTGTAGCTACGATGTAGCTACGATGTAGCTCATCATCACCAGCGTGCGAATGTGTGCGTGAATGGGTGAATGACTGATTGTGTTGTAAAGTGCCTTGGGGGGTTCTAGGACTGTGGAAATAAATACAGGTCATTTACCATATATATATCAGATATCAAAACCCGCACTCAACACTAACAGCCAAACAACTAGTAGCTCAGTGTTCCAACATCCACAAACGGCAACTGCTATCACAACTTGAGATTGATGAGATACAACACAAATGCTATGGCAAGGGGGAGCCAGGACACGAGGTCAGAGGGGAGTTAACATCAACTCCCCATCCAGAGATTGGGTACGAAGCCCCAATAAGTGAAATAACGCTGAATGAGGCAGCAACTGACCTGAGAGATAGGATAATGACACGAATAAACACCAGGCAACCCTGATGCCAACTACAACGGCTGAGTGAAGTACCATCAGAAATCCTTGAGGATGTGAATGCAGCATTGAAAACGATTCCTACAACCACCGTTAGTGAAACCAATGAGCTGATGGTTCAGCAACAGTGATCCTTGAGATGCTCGGCTATAAGAGCATGAGCAACAATACCCACCATGGAAAAGAAGGTGGGAGGCCAAAATCAAGGCAGCACAGAGAGAAGTGAACCAACTGTGCATTTGGGGAACTTTACATCACGAGTAGTTCCTGTGGATAGTGGGGTTCCTCAAGGTTCCATTCTAGGGCCTACCCATTTTTCCCTGTATATTCTACCTAGTCACATTGTCAGTAAATTTGAAAAACATACACCAATGAAGAACCCTCTTCTCCAAGACACCATTGCTTGGGACCCTGCTGTATCATGACTACCGACTTCCAGCTCTACCCCAGACCCATCTTCATCTTGGTCTGAGGTTGTGGTACGTGGCCGTAGGAGATCCCCTGTTGCTGGTCCCATCCCCCCACCTGACCTCAGTCTTTCAAACCGCTTTTCTCCTCTTACTGATGATCAAGCAGCTGATCTCTCCAAGCCCCTTCCTTCCACTCAACCACCGGAGGATCGAGCAGCTGAGCTCTCCAAGCCCCTTCCTTCCACTCAACCACCTGATGCTATCGAGCTGGAGCCTGTGGTTCGTAAGAAGCAACCGACACAGTCTAATCCCCCCAGAACCTCAACCTCCACTGCCCGACGCAAAATACTGAAGGATGCTGTGCGTCAACGCTCCGCTGGACCAACTGCCCTGGCTCAGGAAGTGAGCCCATCCACTTCAAACCCTCCACCTCCTACCCTCCAGTCCTCTGGCTCCACAGGAACACAAATCCAGAATCCTCCACTACTCCAAAGGAATCCAGAATCATCTGCACCTTGTCCACTGTTTTCACCTACCACTTTGCTGGTAGGTGACTCAATAATCAGGAATGTCCGCTTCTTCAATGTCATGACGAGATGTTTTCCATCAGCCACTGTCCCTGCTATGCTGGATATGCTTCCTGGTCTGCTGAGCTCCATCCCAACTTCAGTTAAAAGAGTGATCATTCACGTGGGATCAAATGATGTTACATGTCGTGAGTCTGTCATCACACAGCAGCATTTTAACCATCTCTTTGACATCCTGAGGAGAAGTGGAATGTCTGTTTTCATCTCTGGCCCAATTTCCACAGTTTCTCGTGGATGTGGAAGTTTCAGCCACCTGCTCTCTCTCCATTCCTGGCTCCAGTCTGCTTGCAGGTCCTTCGGTTTTGGTTTCTGTTAGTGATTTTTACTGCTTTGATGAAATAACTATTTTACTGCTTTGATGAAATAATGTCCTGGGAAAGAACGGTAACTTCTTGTTTTTCAGTTGCAACCTGCTTATCTCATAGCCCTCCCATCCAGCTGATGAGAGAAGAACATTCTTGGCAGACTACACCAATACTAACAAAAAATGTCTTATCACAGTAAAACAATTTCTTCAAGCCTAGCAACAGAATGTTATTGGCTAGAGCAGATTACTTCATGTCTAGCTGATTGGTTACTCTTTGTTCATTGCTTTTAATAAAAAGTCACAGAGGACAGTCAGAGAGTTCAGAGCTGGGTCGGTATACATCTTATCGACACTCAAATTCTCCCACTCTCCTCTGCGCAGAGATAATAATACTCATTTCTCTTGTCTCTTCATTCGGTTCATTTACAGGTTCAATAAATACCCAACATTTCTGGTGCCGTGACGACCCGGTGTAGCGAGTGTGACCTGCAGGACTTCTCCGAAGGGCCGTTCCTGTGCACACTCAAAGTCCCGGGATCTGACTTGGTCCACGAGCCAGCTTCGTAGCTTCTGACTTTTCCTCCAGTTCCGCTCGCCTACATTCGGTTCGGGGTGAACCGTATGTAAGGGAGGATTCTGTGAGTATTGTTATTTTCACATTAACATTTAAACATTCTATTTCAGTCAGGGTATTGGTCTGTCAGAATTTTTTCAGTGCGATTTTGACTAAATTTATTTAGGGCAAAATACGCTGGACTGAGGGCTGGGTCTCGTACCGCTCAGGGCCACAAAGAATAGTTGACGGCTGGGTTCCGTACCGGTCAACATTAAAAGAAACACAGGGGCTGGGAGTTTGATCCGCCTGTGACACGAGGGCCGGACGTAGTTTCCGCTCATGTATTTTCTGACAGATCATAAAACTACAGTCGCTCCCTAGGAGGACTAGAAAGACAGGTAAACAACATAATCTTTCTGAACCATTTTCTCCGTCCGAAACCTTTCGGTGCTAACATAAAATGGAGGAAAGGGGAATTAAAGACGTTGTTTACGGATTTTAGGATTATTATATAACACATTCACATACTTTTTCTTAGGTCCTTTAGGGTGGACTTATAAAATAGGCTACACTAAGTAAACACAACGCAACATCACTTTTCATTGTTTTGCAGACGACCTCCAGATTTATTTTCCACTTCATTTAAATGCACCTATCTCCTTAATGGCCTCCTTGGATGATGTAAAACAATGAATGTCAATCAATTTTATGAAACTGAATGACCTAAAGACAGAGATTGTGGTTTTTGGGTGTGATGACCTACTTAGGAGTGTTATGAGCCCACTTGGCCCATTCACTGATTTTATAAAACCACATGTAAAAAAATCTTTTTTTATGGATTCTTCTCTTAAATTTGAAAGGCAAATAAGTGCAGTGGTCCAGTCTGGGTTTTATCATCTGAGGAAACTGGCACGTGTCAAACATTATTTGCCAATGGCCGTTTTTGAACAGGTGATTCATTTGTTTATCTCTTGTCGACTGGATTACTGCAATTACCTTTACTATGGTCTAAACTGTTCAGCAATAAAACATTTACAATTGGTGCAGAATGCAGCGGCCCGTCTATTAACAGGATCAAGGAAGTGTGATCACATCACACCTGTGCTTGCTTCCCTCCACTGGCTACCGGTTCATTATATGATTCATTTTAAATTAATGCTCTTTGTTTATAAATCTCTCCATGGTCTGGCACCACCCTATTTAGATGATTTACTGCCTACATACACTCCGGCCAGGAATCTGAGGTCAGGCTATCAGTTATTGTTATTGGTCCCAAATGCTCGTCTTAAGACTCGAGCATTTTCTTTGGTTGGCTCGAAACTCTGGAACCACCTTCCTTTACAGCTCAGAACTGCTCAGAGTTTGGATGTGTTTAAGGCATTGCTTAAAACATATTTTTTTGACCTGGCTTTTAATGTTGGTTAACTCTTGTTATTTTATTTTATTTTATTGTTTTATTGATCTTTGGTTAGTCTGTTTTTATCATTGTTGTTTTTATATTTTTATGATTTTAGTCTATTCTCGTGTAGCATGTTTTTCTTGTTTGTGCATGTACAGCACTTTGGGTTGCAAAAGCAACACTAAGTGTGCTTTATAAATAAACCTGACCTTGACCTTGAACTGTCAGAGCTCCAGAAAGACACAATGAGTAAAACAGTGCCCAAGAGCCAGATACCCATACCTGAAGCACTAGAAATTGATAAACAAAGGCTCCAAGCCTTGGCCAGCCACCTAAATATATACACAACAGAAAGTGAAGCTAGACGAATAAACCGGCTCTTCTCCACCCAACCAGCTAAAGTGTACTCTCAGTGGCATGATAACAGCAGAGCAGACCCACCAAGGCTGGTGACTGAACAGTACTGGAAGGGCATTTGGGAGAAGGAGGCATCACACAACAGCAATGCAAAGTGGCTAGCCTCTCTAAGAGAAGACCACAGCAACCTCCCTGAGCAGAACCCAGTATCCATCACTGGCAGACATCCAAGAAAGGGTCTCAGGTAAAAAAAAAAAAAAAAACTGGACAGCATCAGGGCCTGACATGACCCACGCCTACTGGCTTAAGAAGCTCACTGCACTCCGTGATCACTTGGCAGCACAAATAAACCAGCTGCTAAAGGATGGAACACACCCTGAATGGCAAACTGAAGGGCACACAATCCTGATCCTGAAGGACCCCTCAAAGGGTACAGTCCCATCCAACTATCGGTCAATTACCTGTCTCCCCACGACATGAAAGCTCATGTCAGGTGTCATAGCAACTAAGATAAATGGGCACATGGATCGATACATGTGCGCAGGACAGAAGGGCATTGGCAGAGATACCAGAAGAGCCAAACACCAGCTGCTGATAGACCGAACAGTCGCCCAAGACTGCAAAGCCCCGACACACCAACCTGTGCACAGCCTGGATCGATTATAAGAAAGCCTATGACTCAATGCTGCACTCATGGATCATTGAATGCTTGGAGCTGTAAAACATCAACAGGGGTCTGAGAGCCTTCATTGCATACTCAATGGGGCTGTGGAAAACCACCCTTGAGGCCAATTGCAAACCAATTGCACAAATCTCCATCAAATGTGTGCTGTTCTGTATAGGTCTGAACACCCTGAGCCAAATAATCAACAAGACTGGCTATGGATACCAACTCAAGAATGGAACCACAATCAGCCACCTACTCTACATGGATGACATAAAGCTGTACGCCAAGAGCGAGCGAGATATCGACTCACTGATCCACACCACCAGGATCTACAGCACTGATATCGGAATGTCATTCGGACTTGAGAAGTGTGGTCGGATGGTGACAACGAAAGGGATGGTAGTCCACACAGAAGGGGTCTCATTCCCAGAAGGAACAATAGCAGACACTGAGGACAGCTACAAGTACCTTGGCATCCCACAAACAAATGGCAACCTCGATGAAGCCACGAGGAAAGGAGCCACAGCCAAATACCTACAACAAGTAACGCAAGTGCTAAGAAGTCAGCTCAATGGCAAAAACAAGAACCAGGCAATAAACAGCTACGTCCTGCCAGTAATTAGATATCCTGCAGGAATAATAAGCTGGCCAAAGGAAGAAATACAGACCACAGATGTTAAGACACGGAAGCTCCTAACAATGCATGGAGGGTTCCAACCCAAGTCCAGCACCGTGAGACTGTACACTAGCCATAAGGAAGGAGGCCGATGATTTTTTTTTTCTTCCAAACTTTATTTCATTTATGCACATTAAAGTCAATATACAAAACTAAATTACTAAAACAAAAATGAAAAGGGGACAGAAAGAAGAAAAATTATGTTATCTGCCCCTTTTAACCAAAATAACATTAAACCAAATGAAACAACTGTATAATAGTAAGCTAACTTAGAACAAAGTGATTTCTGGACTGGTTGGCTATCACAACTTCATTTAATAAGTAACAATAAAAAAGGGGGGGGGGATAAAAAACAAGAAATAATACAAAAAAAAAGAACAAGAATATATGCACACATATACACACACATACATACGTGTATATATACACATATGCATACAAACACATTTTTTTCCCCACTCTTATGTAACAGATCTATATAAGTTGAGCATTTAATTTTTAATCAGTTTTTTAAAAGTAAATACTGTTTTTGGATTCTTGATTTCAGTAGATAATGTATTCCATAATTTGACTCCATATATAGACACAAGCTCCTTTACAATTATCCTGTGCCTAGGTATTATAAATAATTCATATCCTTTTAATTCATATTTACTCTGTCTTTTTGTAATTCTTTTAATAACACTTGTAGGAAGGTATTTTTTGTTTACATTGTACATAAATTTTAAAATGTTATAGTCCACTAGGTCATAGAATTTTAATGTTTTTAATTTTATAAATAACGGGTTGGACGGATCTCTGTAGTTGCTCCTTGTAATGATTTTTATTGCTTTTTGTTGCAAGATGTAAAATGAATTTGTATAAGTTTTATATGTTGTTCCCCAATTTTCAATGCAGTAATTCAAGTATGGTATATTCAGTGAATTATATAATAGATATTGGGAGTTATCATCCAGTGACCATTACTCTATCTAACATTGCGATTGTTTTAGCTATTTCAGTTTTGACACTGTTTGTCACGTGTGCAGGCTGAGGTGAGGATGAGGACCCAAATGCAGGAGAGAATGAGCAGGCAGGTAAGGCGGTTGAGAGATTTTAATAAGAGAACTGAACACACTAACACGCAGGACTGACTGAAACAATGAACCGACCTGGAACAAAAGACAGACAGGGCTTAAATACACTGGGATGAGGGTGAATAGGTGATTAGGAGAACGAGAGGCAGGTGGGACCAATTAACATGAACAAAGAACTGAACAGAAACTGGGGAGACAGGACAGAATGTGACAGTAGCTACGTTTACATGGACACAAGTAATCGGATTGAACGCCCTATCGGATCAAAAATGCGTCATGTAAACATGTCAATCGGAATATTCTGATCCGATTCGGCCTGATCCGAATGAAATTTCATTCCGATTGAGAGAGGTGGTTTTGTCCGATCGTCAATCCGATTGGCGTCCATGTAAACAGCCATTCGGATCGTTGGGGTAAAATAATGCCCACTGCGCATGTGTGCAACTTCAGCGTGCCCTCTTTTCGCCTCTGCGCATGCTCAGGACAGATCGAAAACATGGCAGGCGGTGAACAGAAGTGGTCTGTTGCCGACGCTATTTTTTACTGGAAATACTACGGGAGCTCAATATTGCTGAACGTCTCGATGGCCGAACGGTTAAAAATGCCGAGTTATACACTCAAGTGCAACTAAAGTGCATCTAAAGATGCAGGAAGCGGGAATTCACCGAAGCTAGAGAATAAGCAAATAAAATGCAAGGGGAAAGACGTGCGGACAAGATGGCGTTTGTTTACAATTTCTCTTCCGGGAAAGACAAGTCTGCGCATGCGCAAGCTATGGTGCGGGCACCGCGGCGTGATCGGATCATACCAGTTAGTGTCCATGTAAACAGAGGTTTGGGAATTCCGATCAACCAAGATTTTAATCGGATTGGGGAAATTTGGCGCATGTAAACGTAGCTACTGTTTATATGTGGTTTATGATAACTCCCAAAAATTTGACGTCTTTTACTCTTTTAATATTAATATCATCTATATTTAATAAAGTTGTATCATTTAAATTTATATTACTAAATATCATAAACCATGATATTTCACTGTTTAATTCCCATCAAACCACAATTTCATTTTTTTCAGCTCTATTTGTATCATTTCTATCATTGGTTCTACATTATCTCCTGAATAATAAAAAGTTGTGTCATCTGCAAATAAAGTGCATTTTAATATATTAGATATAGAGACAATGTCATTTATATAAATAATAAATAGTTTAGGGCCTAATACCGACCCTTGTGGTACACCACAAGTTATATTACATAATTTAGATTTAATGTTGTTTATATGAACATATTGTTGTCCATCCATCCATCCATTTTCTTCCACTTATCCGAAGTCGGGTCGCGGGGGCAGCAGCTTAAGGAGGGAGGCCCAGACTTCCCTCTCCCCAGTCACTTGGGCCAGCTCCTCTGGGGGAATCCCAAGGTGTTCCCTGGCCAGCTGAGAGACATAGTCACTCCAGCGTGTCCTGGGTCTTCCTTTGGGTTTCCTCCCAGTTGGACGTGCCCAGAACACCTCACCAGGGAGGTTTCCAGGAGGCATCCTAATCAGACGCCTGAGCAACCTCAACTGGCTCCTCTCAATGTGGAGGAGCAGCGGGTCTACTCCGAACCCCTCCCAGATGACTGAGCTTCTCACCCTATCTATAAGGGAGAGCCCAGCCACCCTGCGAAGAAAACTCATTTCGGCCACTTGTATTCGCAATCTCGTTCTTTCAGTCACTACCCAAATCTCGTGACCATAAGTGAGGGTAGGAACGTAGATCGACCGGTAAATTGAGAGCTTCGCCTTTCAGCTCAGCTCTCTCTTCACCACAACAGACCGGTACAACGCCCCCATCACTGCAGACGCAGCCCCAATCCACCTATTGATCTCACGCTCCACCCTTCCCTCATTTGTAAACAAGATCCCCAAGATACTTGAACTCCTCCACTTGGGGCAGGATCTCGTCCCTGACCTGGAGAAGGCATTCTACCCTTTTCCGTCTCAAGACCATGGTCTCGGATTTAGAGGAGCTGATTCTCATCCCAGCTGCTTCACACTCGGCTGTGAACCGCTCCAGCGAAAGCTGGAGATCACGTTCTGACGAAGCCAACAGGACCACATCATCTGCAAAAAGCAGAGACCTGATCCTTAGGCCACCAAAATGGATCCCCTCACCACCTTGGCTGCACCTAGAAATTCTGTCCACAAAAGTTATGAACAGAATTGGTGACAAAGGGCAGCCTTGGAGGAGTCCAACTCTCACCGGAAACGAGCCCGACTTACTGCCGGCAATGTGGACCAAGCTCTGACACTGGTTGTACAGGGACCTAACAGCCCGTATAAAGGGGCCTGGTACCCCATACTCCCAGAGTACCCCCCACAGGGCCCCCCAAGGGACGCGGTCGAACGCCTTCTCCAAATCCACAAAACACATGTAGATTGGTTGGGCGAACTCCCACGCACCCTCCAGGACCCCCCCAAGGGTATAGAGCTGGTCCAGTGTTCCACGGCCAGGAGGAAAACCACATTGCTTCTCCTGAGTCCGAGGTTCAACTATCCGACGGACCCTCCTCTCCAGAACCCCTGAATAGACCTTACCAGGGAGGCTCAGGAGTGTGATCCCCCTGTAGTTGGAACACATCCTGCGGTCCCCCTTTTTAAATAGGGGGACCACCACCCCGGTCTGCCAATCCAGTGGAACTGCCCCCGATGTCCACACGATATTGCAGAGCCGCGTCAACCAACACAGCCCCACAACATCCAGAGCCTTAAGGAAATCTGGGTGGATCTCGTCCACCCCCGGAGCCTTGCCACTGAGGAGGTTTTTGACCACCTCAGTGACCTCAGCTCCCGAGATTAGAGAGCCCAACCCAAAGTCCCCAGACTCTGCTTCCACCCTGGAAGACGTACCGGTGGGATTGAGTAGGTCTTCGAAGTACTTGGCCCACTGATTTAACAACGTCCCAAATCGAGGTCAGCAACACACCCTCCCCACTGTAAACAGTGTTGTTAGTGCACTGCTTTCCCCTCTTGAGACGCCGAATGGTGGACCAGAATCTCCTCGAAGCCGTACGGAAGTCTTGTTCCATGGTCTCACCCAACTCCTCCCATGCCTGGGTTTTTGCCTCCGCGACCACCCGAGCCGTATTCCGCTTGGACTGCCGGTACCTATCAGCTGCCTCCGGAGTCCCACAGGCCAACCTGATAGGACTCCTTCTTCAGCTTGACAGCATCCCTAACTGCCGGTGTCCACCAGCGGGTTCGGGGACTGCCGCCACGACAGGCACCAACCACCCTGTGGCCACAGCTGCGGTCAGCCGCCTCGACAATGGAGTGACGGAACATGGCCCATTCGGACTCAATGTCCCCCGCCTCCCCCGGGACGCATTCGAAGTTCTGTCGGAGATGGGAATTGAAGCTCCTTCTGACAGGAGACTCTGCCAGACGTTCCCAGCAGACCTTCACAAGACGTTTGGGTCTGCCAGTTCTGACCGGAATCTTCCCCCACCATCGAAGCCAACTCACCACCAGGTAGTGGTCAGTTGACAGCTCCGCCCCTCTCTTCACCCGACTGTCCAAGACATGCGGCCGCAGATCAGATGAAACGACAACAAAATCAATCATGCGGCCTAAGGTATCCTGGTGCCAAGAGCACATATGGACACCTTTATGCTTGAACATGGTGTTTGTTATGGACAATCCATGACGAGCACAGAAGTCCAATAACAAAACACCACTCGGGTTCAGATCAGGGGGGCCGTTCCTCCCAACCACACCTCTCCAGGTCTCACTGTCGTTGCCCACGTGAGCATTGAAGTCCCCCAGCAGAACGAGGGAGTCACCCGAAGGAGCGCTTTCCAGTACCCCCTTCAGGGACTCCAAAAAGGGTGGGTAGTCTGAGCTGCAGTTTGGTGCATAAGCACAAACCACAGTCAGGACTCATCCCCCCACCCGAAGGCAGAGGGAGGCTACCCTCTCGCTCACCGGGGTAAACCCCAACGTACAGGCACCAAGATGGGGGGCAACTAGTATGCCCATCCCTGCTCGGTGCCTCTCATTGGGAGCAACTCCAGAGTGGTAGAGAGTCCAACCCCTCTTGAGGAAACTGGTTCAAGAGCCAGAGCCATACGTTGAGGTGAGTCTCACTATATCTAGTCGGAACCTCTCAACCTCACACACCAACTCCGGCTCTTTCCCCACCAGAGAGGTGACATTCCATGTACCAAGAGCCAGCTTCTGTAGCCGAGGATCAGACCACCAAGGTCCCCGTCTTTGGCTACCACCCTTTCTACACGGCACCCGACCCCTTTGGCCCCTCCCATGGGTGGTGGGCCCATGGGAAGGGGGACCCACATCTCCTCTTTGGGCTATGCCCGGCCGGGGTCCATGGGTAAAAGCCCGGCCACCAGGTGCTCGCCAGCGTGCCCCAACTCCAGGCCTGACTCCAGAGGGGGGCCCCTGTGACTCGCGTCCAGGCAAGGGAACACTGTTCCCATTTATCGTATTCATCATAAGGGGTCTTTGGGCTGCACTTTGTCTGATCCCTCACCTAGGACCTGTTTGCCATGGGTGACCCTACCAGAGGCAGACAACTTAGCTCCTAGGATCATTGGGACACTCAAACCCCTCCACCACAATAAGGTGGCAGCCCAGGGAGGAGCTATGTACATTAATTCTTGTTGGTTTGGTTATCAGTGGACTAGTGAGTATGAGAGGCACTGTCCAGGATGAAACATCTAAGATGCATAAGTACATTAAGGACAAGGCCCCAACAGATGACATGCTCAGTGAATGTCTCAGACAATGACGAATAGAGGAGGAGGCGCAAGAAATACCATCGTGGGAGGACAAACCCCCACATGGGATGTACCACCGACAGATAACTGAAGTGGCTGATATCAAGAAATCCTACCAATGGCTAGAAAGAGCTGAACCTTGAGGAAGACCTTTATCTATACCTTTAAAATCAGACTGACTACCCTTATAAGACACGCACTGATAACAATAATGAAGATAAGAATTAAACCATAAAAGTGAACATCTAGAGAGACCAATGGCATATAATTTATCAAGGAGAAGGTAATGGTCAAATAGATCATTACACATCCAGTAGAAGGTGGTATCTAACTGGGCTAGGGGTTGTGGTTAAAACAGTCAGATATAATAACAGTTCTTTAGGTGTAGCACACAAACTACATTTGACTACAATGTTCTTATTCTTCACAAACTTAAAGGGATATTCCACCCAAAATTGAAATTTTGTCTGTTGACATATTTCCTAGAGTTAGATAAGTGGGGAAAAAGCATTTTGTAACCAGCGCAGTAATTCTCCTGATCTGGCAGGAGTTCGTCTGCTTTAGTTTAGCTTTAGCTTAGCATAAACAATGGAAGTTGTGAACGTACCTGCCATTCACCAGTTCAAAAGAACTGGTTTAGGTACAAAGAAAATATTGATGCATCATTAAAAATAGATGGGATGGAAATTCAAAGGGTGAAAGAAACCAAATTTTTTAGGAGTTATACTAAATGAAGATCTAAACTGGAAGTCACATATAGGCAAGGCAAGGCAGCTTTATTTGTATAGCACATTTCAAACATGGAGGCTATTCAATGTGCTTTACAGAGCAGGAGCAACAAAAGCATTAATCAAAATACACAAAGAAATAATTCAGACAATTAGATAAAAGGCATAGTCAAAAAAGTTTAGCAGTAAACAGTGCAGAAGGAGCAGCATAAGAAACATTCAATCATAGGCTAATGAATACATGAAGGCTTTTAATTTTAATTTAAAAGTTACTAGAGTTGGGGCCTGTTTGAGGTCATAAGGAAGCTGATTCCATCTATGTGCTGCATAATGACTAAAAGCAGCTTCACCCTGTCTGGTTCTGACCCGAGGTTCTACCAGCTGACTGCTGGTATAGCTTATATAAAAAGTAAAATTGCCAAAGTCATAGCAGTATTACACAGAGTCAAGGTTCTACTAAATAGTTCTGGTTTGTTAACATTATATATCTCACTGATTGTTCCATATTTAACTTATTGTGTAGAAATCTGGGGATCCACGTAAAAGAGCATTAAGAATCATTAATGGTAGTCATTGTAGCAGTCCCTCAAACCCATTATTTAGCAAATATAAAATACTGAATTTTATTTATTTAGTGGATTGAAAAATACTGCAATCAATGTACAGAGCAAATACACAAACTTTACCAGCAAACATTCAGAAAATGTTTGAAAAAAGAGAGAGCAGTTTCTTGTTGAAAGGAAGAGCAGTCTTTAAAAAACCCAGGTTCAGAACCAAAGTAAAGGAAATGAGTATTTCAGTAAATGGTGTAAAATTATGGAATAACCTTAATGAAATAAAAGAATTAGGGTCATTTAACACATTTAAAAGCTGTATTAAATTAAAGGTACTGAGAAATTATGATGATGTAAATTAAGTTGGTGTCTGTCAGCGAGACTTTAATTGTTAGAACAGGATGCGATTATAATGTATATGTGTTGTACGAATGAATGCATTTTTGTTAGTTTTACTAAGTAACAAGGGGCAGATAATACAAGATATTTTCTTCTTCCGGCCCCTTTTCGTTCAAAAATGTAGTGTTTCTTATCCACGTTATTCTTACGGCCCGTGATGCTTTGCGCGAAAGATGCAAGCAACTTCCGGTCCGCATTTGTTTACATTGAGACGATGCGATTCCTTCATGCTAATCCTCTTTTTATGAGCTTTTAGGGACTGAAAACATGCATGAACACCAGCTGTCACAGCTCAAACGGGACATTGTCACACTCCTTCTGCCTACTGAAGCAGAGAGGTGGAGGGGATGATCTTAAAGTCTGGCCAAAGCTAATGTACAGTAGCATTTTACCTACTTTCTGAACTCAGTTGCGTCTGACGGCAAGGCAATAAACAATCTCTGAGGCTTATCAGTACCTACATCGTAATAATGTTGGTAGTGTTTTGTTGAAAGGGGTGGGACACAATCTTATTTACTTAAAAGCAGACATAGAGCCGAGTCAGAGCCTTAAATCCCTCATCAAGCCAGGGTTTTAGTTTCTACATCTGGTGAAATACAAACAGCAGGATGGCACTTTTATGTTAATAGCAGCAAACTAAACGCACGTTAAATGATAACTATTCAGAAAATTGTACACATGAAATAATTCCCGTTGTTGTGAGACTGCTGTCAGATCTCTTTACTAATCTGCGTCTCTTCTCCGGAGGTTTGTCATATCCAACAACAAAGTAGGATGCGGGTGTTCCTCTGGGTTTTTTCACAATAAAATAAAAGGAACGTGCAAATAAGGTTTGTGGTGGTTTTCAAGTTAAGATTTTTCAGCCACATCCTTCTGGGTTTTTTAATCACTGGGGAGGCGGTGAGAACCGTACCGACACTCTCACCCGCATGCTCTCTCACTCTGGAGGTGCGTGTTCTAAATATCGCTCTTGTAGCTACAAATTAAATTTTCTCTAGTTTTAGTACAAGCGCCAACAGCGCAACATCTTACCGAGGCGCGCTAGTACATTTTTCGGGGGTAAATATTTTTTTAAATCCACTTCAAATGTTCAAATAAACTGCTACTAGCAACGAAACCTCACAGTGCAAACCAATGAGTATGCGCCACTTCCGGTATCTCACCGGATGTTGCTAGCATCAGCGTTTCTCCATGAGGCTACTCAAAAATAACATGGATAGTTGTTTTTTAGTTTTTAGTTTTTTTACATATACATAAATACACTGCTCACAAAAATTACAGGAACACTTTTTTATTGGGCCTGGCATGAAATCAATGAAACCTGTCTGATAATTTTCTGGTTGATTAAGCAGCTGAGGGCATTGTTAATCACTTTCAGCTGTATTGGTGTTCATGGACTTAACGACAGGTGCACTAAAGTGGCAACAATTACAAAACCCTCAAAACAGGACTGGTTTAACATGTGGAGGTCATTTCAAGTTTCTCCCTCTTGATCTTTTTTGGCTGGTTTTCCACTCGTGCTAGTTTTGGCTTGAGTAATTATCTCTACTGGCAGCATGAGGCGATTCCTTAACCCTACAGAAGTTGCACAGGTTGTCCAACTTCTCCAGGATGGCACATCCACACGTGCTGCAGCAAGAAGGTTTAATGTGTCTCCCAGCACAATCTCCAGAACATGGAGGAGATTTCAGGAGACTGGCGGTTATTCTCGGAGAGCTGGACAGGGCCGTAGAAGGTCCACAACCCATCAGCAGGACCGATACCTGCTCCTTTGTGCAAGGCGGAACAGGCTGAGCACTGCTCGTGCCCTACAGAATGACCTCCAGAGGGCCACTGGTGTGAATGTCTCTACCCAAACAATCAGGAACAGACTTCATGAAGATGGCCTGAGGGCCCGACGTCCTGTAGTGGGCCCTGTGCTCACTGCCCAGCACCGTAGAGCTCCACTGGCATTTGCTCAAGAACACCAGAATTGGCAAGTCCGCCACTGGCGCCCTGTACTTTTTACAGACGAGAGCAGGTTCACCCTGAGCACCTGTGATAGACGTGAAAGAGTCTGGAGAAGACAAGGAGAACGTTATGCTGCCTGCAACGTCGTTCAACCTGTCATGGTTTGGTGGTGGGTCAGTGATGGTCTGGGGAGGCATATCCATGGAGGGACGCACAGACCTCTACTGCCTAGGAAATGGTGCTCTGACTGCCATAAGGTATCCAGATGAAATCCTTGAACCCTTTGTCAGACCCTACGCTGATGCAGTAGGTCCTGGTTTTCTCCTAATGCACGACAATGCCCGGCCTCATGTGGCAAGAGTATGCAGGCAGTACCTGGAGGATGAAGGAATTGAAACAATTGAATGGCCTTCACGATCCCCTGACTTAAACCCAGTAGAACATCTGTGGGACATTATGTTTCGGTCCATTAGGCGGCGCCAGGTTGCTCCTCAGACTGTACAAGAGCTCAGGGATGCCCTCACACAGATCTGGGAGGAAATGCCACAAGACACCATCCGTTGTCTCATTAGGAGCATGCCCCGACGTTGTCAAGCATGCACACAAGCTCGTGGGGGCCACACAAGATACTGAAAAGCATTTTGAGTTGCAGAAATTAAGTTTTTGAAATAATGGACTAGCCTGCCACATCTTCATTTCACTCTGATTTTAGGGTGTCTACACAATTGAGCCCTCTGTAGGCTGAAAACTTTTATTTCCATTAAAAGACTTGGCATCCTTTTGTTCCTAAGACATTGCCCTGTCGTTATTTGTATAGATGTCCAACTTCATATTGAGATCTGATGTATCTGATGTGTTTCTTTAAAGTGTTCCTTTAATTGTTGTGAGCAGTGTATATATACTGTAAATTTTACTTTGAATGAAATAAATAAAGGGGGGAAAAAAAGCTACTAATTCTAAGATAAAAATATAAACATAGATAAATGTGCAACATATGGTATGGGCACAGGTAGTTATGTCCATGTGTGTGTGTTTGTGTTTAAGCAGTTTGGTGGTCCGGGGCCTCATTTATAAAACTTTGCACAGAATCTTAACTACTTAAGCTCAGAAAAAGAAAATGTTACTCCTTTTTGGACCTATAAAACACAGCTGCATGCAATTCCCACTTTATAAATCACACTCTAAATGTGCTTAAAAAAATGTGCTCAGGTGTTTTTGGATCATGTCAGACCATTAATGCACCAATTAGTAATTTCACCATAAGTAAATTCACCATCTCGCCGGCTGTGCTGCCACTGGCTGTACACATTTTCCCATCCAGTTTTTATTTACAAATCACAAAGTTTGCGTCTAAAATTACACTTTTCGGACCAGTCTTCATAAATGAGGCCTCTGATCTGTTAGCAAATATCACTTTTGTGGCTTGTAAGGACTTTTATCAACTCAATGATTTTGGCTATTCGTCTTTACAAAGTTTAGACACGCTTGCTTTATAGTCTATGAAACATTCACAACTTATATGCTTATGTGAAACTTTCGCAAAAGTAGTCTGTCATAAATCCTTTTGGGTGGACAAGTCCAGCTGACTAGACAAAAGTGGAAGCTAAATAAAACATGAAAATGAGAAGTAAAAAATGAGAAGTAAAAAATGAGAAGTAAAAAATGAGAAGTAAAAAATGAGAAGTAAAAAATGAGAAGTAAAAAATGAGAAGTAAAAAATGAGAAGTAAAAACTGAAAATAAAACTAAGAGGCTGGGGGCTGGAAATGGCTGGACTGTTACTGTAAGATCATCAGACTCATCTCCTTTAGGGACAGAGAGAAATGAAAACTTCTATCAACATTGTGCTGCTGTGTCAGTTCTGGCTAAACTTTATTATTCTCTTTCATGGACCAACTTGATGTTAAATTATGTTAAATTCAACTTTAACCTGAGATCCGAATTTGTATTTGGTGTGAATTAAAAGAAAAACAATTCTATTACAGATTAGTCGACTCAAAAATGTGAGCAAAACATTATAGATAAAAATACATTTATATTAAAATGTTGACAAATTTCCCCAAAAAAAGAAACAAGGAAAATTTTTAAACTTAAAGTCAGTATCAAGTGTCTCTAAATAATAACAAAAAGGTCTAAATTAAAGAGAATAAAATATGTATGTGGACACAAGGTCTCTGGATATTAAGACAACTGGAGGAAGCTTTAGGTTTACTTTCAGTTACAGTCGATGATATTCTTGTTTTCCACATCTGCTTCTCTTCAGACACAATCAGGAGTCAAAAGTAACCCCAAAAAGTCAAAATGTCCCCAAAAGACATTGAAGTTTTTAGTTAGCTGGTTAGTCAAAGTGATCCATCAGCTGGCTATCATTAAATCCTAATCCAGTCCACAGACACCTGCTGGTATTATTATTATTATTATCAGCAAATATAAAATTAACATCCAACATTTTTATTGGAAGTTTATTCATTTTTAATGTTTTAATATTGTCTATTTTAAACAGAGCCTGGTTCATGCTTGTACACATTTCTGAAATTCAGATAATGAGCTATAGGCCAGATTTCCCTTTTTGTGTTATTTATTGATGTTAGTGATAATTTAGTTAGCTTTTAAAGCTCATATTTCATTAGTTACATTAGAAACAATATCATTACAACTCAATAACCTGCTAAAATGCACTAGAAATGACATCTTCCTCACAAATGTTTTTTAATCAATATTAGTACCCTGCTCCCCCCTTCTACCATAGATCAGATCTTATTGCGATCATCACAACTTTTTTCACAGTAGTATTTGGTTATTTGATTCCTCAAGATGTTATGGGGGGGCCTAAAGCAACACCTGCACCGGGGCCCAGCTCAAACTTGCTACGCCACTGTCACGTGGTCATGACACCTGCCTCTGTTGCGCTAAGGCTTAATGTGCGTTTATAAGACTGGCGAAGTCACAATATTACTGCAATATTACTATCAAACATGGCAACACGAATGCCACAAAATTCCCACAACGTGATACCGCCATGGCGCGTTCATAAGACAAACGTAGCTGTAATAATACAATGATTTGCTGGCATGGTGTGTCTTATAAAAGGGGCTATATTTGCAGTTATTTTGATGAGAGTAACTTAAAGCAGTAATCCAGAGTTTTCCTTTCAGGAATTATGTATGATTATTCAGAAATCCATAAAAGTGATTGTCTTATTATGTAGTGTGATATAATGTAAGCAAAACCTCTTTCTTTTATTGCTAAGCACACCCCCTGCCCTGTAAAACTCCATGCAATGGGAAACTGAGCGCCGACCAGAACTAACCAATAGTGTTAGACTACCATTTAAGTGCTTAAAATTTAGGAAGTACCTCGACTGATGCAGAGTTGATGAACTTTTCACAGAGAAGTAAGTCTTAAAAATATAAATGTTTGAAAACACAACATGACATGAGAATAATACTTGTAAAACAACGTGTTTTAGCTCTGTTTGTCGGCTACAGAAGCACATTTATCATAAACAAGAAACGTGCAGTCGCCATCTTAAAAAACTGAATCAAACAACTCTTGGTGTGATACGCTTGTCAGCCACTGGATGGTGCCATCAGATAAAAGAAATACTTCAGACAGCCGCTTTAAAGTACTGCAATAGTAGTGTAATGCCTTCATTTTAAACTTAGTAATATTGTAATGTAACAAATTACTTTGAAATGGCAGTAAGAAGTAATAAATAACGTATTAAAGTTTTGAAGTAACTTGCTGTTAGTGATTTTACTGCTTTGATGAAATAATGTCCTGGGAAAGAACGGTAACTTCTTGTTTTTCAGTTGCAACCTGCTTATCTCATAGCCCTCCCATCCAGCTGATGAGAGAAGAACATTCTTGGTAGACTACACCAATACTAACAAAAAATGTCTTATCACAGTAAAACAATTTCTTCAAGCCTAGCAACAGAATGTTATTGGCTAGAGCAGATTACTTCATGTCTAGCTGATTGGTTACTCTTTGTTCATTGCTTTTAATAAAAAGTCACAGAGGACAGTCAGAGAGTTCAGAGCTGGGTCGGTATACATCTTACCAACACTCAAATTGAAGGAATTATAAGCCTGTATTTATAATATTATGAATTAAATGTGCGTTATAAGGAAGAACATCAAGGTGTGATTGACTTTAGCCATCTTATAAAGTTGATTCAGACCCCCCACCCCCCGTCCGTTTCATTTGGGAGAGACCCAGAGGTGAAATCCCCCGCGCCCCTCCCTATTCTCTTCTTCACGCACGGCGCTCGCATGAACCATCTCAGTCAGCAGGAGCGCCTGCAGCTGCAGGGGGCGCCAACGTGCTGGTTCCAATCCAGACACAGATATGACAGCTAATAGAAAACCATGTTGTGGCGCAGGTTTCTTTCTTCTTTTTTTTTTTTTTTTACTCAGCGATTGTGCGCCCCCTCTGTGTCATGAAAAAATGCCGCCCCGGGCAGCCGCCCAGTCTGCCCGTGCCTAAAACCGCTGCTGGTGGCATGTATTGTGGGGTTTGTCTTGTATTCTCCATCGGGGAAGCTCCAAGCGGGGGTGGGGGCAGGGGAGCGGGTGCGGCCGCTGTGCCCTCCCTGCTCCTGTCCCGTGTCCCCCCCAGGGGTGGCGCGCCCCACTAATTGAGAACCACTGAGTTAATGCAAGGTTGAACTGATTTTGTCACTGAAACTGTGTTGATTTGATCTGAATTTAATTTAGAAAGGTGCACTTAGACAGGAATTTGAAGTAACTACTGTGATTGTGAAGCAAAATGTTTGTTACTGAGAAACTGTTGGTACCAAAAGGAGATACTCTGTGTAAACCATTTAATTGTATTTGTTGCAAATTTTTATATAAACGTTATCCAGCTGGTATTTTCAGAATTATCACCATTGTTTGAGTCTCATTCATTTTCCATCTTCTGTAGTAGCCAAACCTTTTGGTCCAAAAATCTATTTTAAGCTCTTTTACATTAAGTGTAGTAAAACAATTCTGGAGAATAACATAGTGTTACACACTGGTTTGGAACCAGGAAACTAGTGCTATAGCTGTTGAAAATGAAAGAACCAGTGCGACATCACACTCAGGCACTGAACCGGCTCTGAAACCACATCGGTCAAAAAAAACCCTGATTGTTCTGTTCTAATGTTTACAGGTTCACATCACTTTGATCACATAAAATAAGTTGTTCCTGTAAAGCACTTTTAATTTCACATTACTGAGTGAAGCTACTCTATTAATTCAGATTGACATACTATTATTTGACGCATTTCAACTTTAATATGTTAATCATTTCATTACTTTGTGGTATTTATTTTATTATCAAAGCCAATCAATTGGGGACATTTAATGGAAATTTTCACTAATCACATCACCTCCTCATTTCTCAAATTGAGTTTCTTCTCTTTCTTCCTCTTACATTTTTTGCTGTTTAAATCTCCTACTGAGTCATCTGAAGTGATCTTACCTTTTGTTGGTTTCAGGAAGATATATGGTGCTGAGGAAGCAAAATGTTCCTACAGGAGGCACAGTTCACAGGTTTTATCATTGGATCAGTTGACAGGGTGGAGACCATGTCAGGTGATTTCTCAGAAACTCTCCTCTCAACCCTCCTCCCTCCTTTCACATTCTAAAAATCCAAACTGAAAAACACTAGTACATCAGAAAGTTCAACCAAGAATAAGACAAATAAATATTATTCAGTGCCTATTTGCAACCACCTGACTTTGTGTACACATATTTTTCATCACTCAAACACCTGAAACTTACAAACTTTGATTTCTTGTTTATTGTAGCATAACAAAATATTTGGAGCTGTGTTTGAAAAGTTGTCTGAGATCAGAAAACAACAGTTATACTGCTTTTCTAATTTTTATTTACTTTAAAATGAAACATAGTTTTCTTTAGATATGATGAAGCCTAATTATCAAACATATTGTCAAGTTACTGAATGATTGTGTAGGTTGTTCAGTGATTTGGAGCAGAGTGGAAAATCCCAGAATGTTTCTAGACGGCAGACATGAAACTGAAAATATTTTTGTATAACATGCCCTTACTTGTTCTTCGTTAACTGATGAAAAGCCTAAACAACCATCAGTAAGCAGAAACCGGTTTGACTGGTTTGCTTCAGTTTCAAAGGGTGGTGTTTTTTTAACACTACATTATGTCTCCTCATTTTTTGATTTTATTGTTTTTTCTCAGCTGAACTGGCCCCTTAATGTGGAGGAGAAGTTTATGTATTGCACTGATTCTTAGGCCTATGTTGCTAAAGGTGTCTGTCCGTGGTGGGATTTTTGACTGCAAACTTGCCTCAGGGTGGTTCTCACACTAAGACTGGTTCAACAATCCTGAATTTTATTGCAACCAAATTGTGTTTTATTCTGTGTCCTGTTCAGCTGCAAAACAATCAGAATTTATATGATTTTTTTTTATGTGTGATTTTTAATCCCTACGGACATGGAGACAAATATGAAAGAGAAAGAAGGAAGAAGAAATGAAGAGAACTGGTGGTGGTGTGGGGGAGGCATAGTCAGGGCCACCTTAACCAGCTGATAGGCCCCGGGGCAGAGAGGCTCAGTAGGCCCCCACGGCCCTTATATACAAGTCCTCACAACGTATGCAAGATGAGAACGTGTGTGTGTGTGTGTGTTTTGCATGTTTTATGATGTTTAATAAAACTTTCAAATAGTTATAATTGCTTTAATAATATATTTTCAGTTTCCAGCATATTACTTCTCTCTCTCTCTCTCTATCTATCTATAGAGAGAGAGAGAGAGAGATGTATAAGTAATATGCTGGAAACTCAAAATATATTATTAAAGCAATTATAACTATTTGAAAGTTTTATTAAACATCATAAAACATGCAAAACACACACACACACACACACACACACAACCCTTTGACGTTGTTTATACTGCCGCTCAGATGCTAAATAAGTCAAAATCTTTGTTTTGACACTGTTCTGGTCCAACTTTTGCCCAGAAAGAACGTACTTGTTCAAAGACGATATTTCCTCTGCGGCTCGGATCTGCTCGCCGGGTCCAAGCTCCTGTCTGTCTGCCTTGCTCCTCCAGCGCTCCTGTCTGTCTGCCTTGCTCCTCCAGCGCTCCTGTCTGTCTGCCTTGCTCCTCCAGCGCTCCTGTCTTTCTCCTCTGCTCCTCCAGTCTCTCCATTCTGCTGCTCCTCCCTTGACCGCGGTTCCCTGCTGCAGGGTCTGCTCCGTGCCTGCAGGTGCTCCATCCTCCTCACCTGCCCGGTGTGTCAGTCAGCGATATGTCCAACTTCTTTATAGCTGATTAAATAAATTCTGTCAGCTTAGGTATTTTCTGTCTTACTTCTTTGTCTCGAAGCTCCTTCTCATTAAGTGCTTTCCGTTTCTGAGCACCGCTCTCAATTTTTTCCCTGACATTTTTCCAAATTTCTTTACAACTAGAGGACCACGCCCTGAAATCATCTAAATTGTTTGATTGGTGAGCTCTGGTGCAATGGGCCTTTAGAGGTCACGTGGGTGACGTAGGTCACTTGTAATTTGGATCAATCAGCAGCCTTAAATTAGCATCTAAGATGATTGACAGAAAACCTGACCAGTAATAAAACGATGTTTTTTTTTTACCTGAAATGATAGACCCCTAAACATCATAGGCCCCTGGCCACGGCCCAGGTTGGCCCGTGCATTAAGGCGGCCTTGGGCATAGTTCACAAGAATAAGTAATAATACACAAGATACAAGAATCCACTTCTAGACAGAAAAAGAAACAATTATTTTATATAGCCAATCAATCAATCCATTCATCCATCTATCCATTCTCTACTGCTTATCTGGAGTCTGGTCGCGGGGGCAGCAGCTTAAGGAGAGGTACAGACTTCCCTCTCCCCAGCCACTTGGGCCTAGCCTGGCAAGCCATCCTATATATGTGTATATATAGTCTGGCCAAGAACCATTGACGGCTCTCAGTCGTGAGGCGGGATCTACGGTTGTCTTTCAAAATGTCAGCACGCAATTGGATAGCGCTAGGACCAATCAGAGTAACGAACAACGTGACGTAAACACAACGACGGAAAAGCGGGACCCACCAATGGCGTCAATGATTTCTGTCGTTTTTGTATAAAAACATGTGAATATCAGGTGTACTGGGACATTGCACTACTTAGTTTGATAAAAATAAGAAGCCGCTAAGTATATCAGACAGACTTACGCACGTTGGAGTCTAAATAATCCAATGTTGATGACAAAGCCGTTTCAAAAGAACGTGGCTCCGGCGCTGCCGCCATGTTGCTTGGGTTCGCGGCCGCAGCGCTGACGTCATTGGCTACTCCCGCTCTGTGATTGGCCCACAATATAGAGCGCTGTGATTGGCCCAACCAAAACTATAGCGAGTTGTGATTGGATAGACACAGCAGTGGTTTGGGCTGCGAGGGTTCCTGTGAAGCGTGCCTAGACCAAACTCTGCAAAGCAAGAATTTGGTCTAGTTCACTAGGCTAACTTGGGCCAGCTCCTCCGGGGGGATTCCAAGGCGTTTCCTGGCCAACCGAGAGAGATAGTCCATCCAGCGTGTCCTGGGTCTTCCTTTAGGTCTCCTCCTGGTTGGACGTACCCAGAAAACCTCACCAGGGAGGCGTACAGGAGGCATCCTAACTAGATGCCTGAGCCAACTTAACTGGCTCCTCTCCATGTGGAGGAGCAGTGGGTCTACTCTGAGTCCCTTCCGGATGACCGAGCCTCTCACCCTATCTCAGTGGTTCTCAATTAGTGGGGCGCTCCCCCCTGGGGGGGCGCGGGAGAGGAGCAGGGGGGGACGCAGCAGCTGCACCCTCCCCCCCACCCCCCCACCCCCCACCCCCGCTCGGAGCTTCCCCGATGGAGAATACGAGACAGATTCCACAAAACATGCCACACTCTGGGTTGGGCCATATGTATAATTTTTCAAACCTCCAATGTCAGTCCAATAAATGAGGATAATAAATCAAATAATTTGTCTAATCGCCCAACCCTACCACACTCCCACTCCTGCTCTGGGATAGCCTTAGCCTAGTGAACTAGACCAAATTCTTCCTTTGCAGAGTTTGGTCTAGGCACGCTTCATAGGAACCCTCGCTGCCTGTGGCTGTCCAATCACAGCTCGCTATAGTTTTGGTTGGGCCAATCACAGCGCTCTATATTGTGGGCCAATCACAGAGCGGGAGTAGCCGATGACGTCAGCGCTGCAGCCGCGAACCCAAGCAACATGGCGGCGGCGCAGGAACCACGTTCGTTTGAAACGGCTTTGTCATCAACATTGGATTATTTAGACTCCAACGTGCGTAAGTCTGTCTGATATACTTAGCGGCTTCTTATTTTTATCAAACAAAGTAGTGCAATGTCCCAGTACACCTGATATTCACATGTTTTTATACAAAAACGACAGAAATCATTGATGTTAGACGCCATTACTGCGTCCCGCTTTTCCGTCGCTGTGATTACGTCATGTTGTTCGTTACTCTGATTGGTCCTAGCGCTATCCAATTGCGTGCTGACATTTTGAAAGACAACCGTAGATCCCGCCTCACGACTGAGAGCCGTCAATGGTTCGTGGCCAGACTATATATTCACATATATAGGATGGCTTGCCAGGCTAGGATAGCCTGGCATCAAGATCATTCTCCTGCCGACGGACAATCAACACTTGTATATGGCAAGCCGTTTTAACATTTATTAATCAGACTACATTTATTAATCAGACTAGATATGTATTCCAGATATCTATAATTCTGCTGTTCCTAGCAGAAATTAACATTCCAGATATCCTTAATAACAATCTTATTATCCACAACAACCCCACCCCCACCCCCCGCCTTTCACATTGCCCCGCGGGAAGGTGGGCACAGAAAAAATTATGTATCACCCAAAAGTGAACCACTGCCCTATCTCTAAGGGACACCCTGCAGAGAAAACTCATTTTGGCCGCTTGTATCCGCGATCTCTTTCTTTCGGTCACTACCCAAAGCTTGTGACCATAGTTGAGGGTAGGAATGTAGATCGACCGGTAAATCGAGAGCTTTGCCTTTCCGGCTCAGCTCTCTCTTCAACATGACAGACCGGTACAACACCTGTAGTACTGTAGATGCAGCACCAATCGATCTCTTGCTCCATCTTTACCTCACTCATGAACAAGATCCCAAGATACTTAAACTCCTCCACTTGAAGCAGGACCTTGTCCCTGACCTGGAGAAGGCATTCTACCCTTTTCCAACTCAAGACCATGGTCTCGGATTTAGAGGAGCTGATTCTCATTCCAACCACTTCACACTTGGCTGCGAACCGCTCCAGCGAATGATGACCCCTTTGGCCCCTCTCCTGAGTGATGGAACTCATGGGAAGGGGGACCCACGTCTCCTCTTTCGGCTATGTCTGGCCGGGCTCCATGGGTAAAAACCTGGCCACTAGGTGCTTGCCAACATGCCCCAACTCCAGGCCTGGCTCTGGAGGGGGGCCCCGGTGACCCGTGTCCACTCAAGGGAGCACTGTTTCCATTCGAGGTAATCATCATAAGGGGTCATTTGGGCTGCTCTTTGTCTGATCCCTCACACATTACATATATATATATATATCCCATATACAGTGTATATATAATGTTTTCCTGGGATCTGTTTTAGCCACTCCAGCTTGGGGGTCACTGCTCAGGATAAACATCAGACACCTCAGTCCAATGGTTTTTTGTCTCAATGTAACACTGTGCATCTCTGTTTGACAGTTGGACATAGACACCAGTGTAACTTTAACATACCAGCCTCTTTTACAAAACAACGCTGCCAATTTGCCGCAACACCGAGGCAGCATCTGGGAGCCTAAGGCTGTTTATAAGAGCTCAGACCATGGCAGTGATGTGGTGCAATTGTGTCATTTTTATAAAAGATTACGTGATGGTGTCATAAAGGGGGTATGGGGGCGGTCTGCGCTTTTGAGAGTGGCGTGCGCCATGCATCTTGGACATAACTTGCTTTTTATTGCAATCGAAGCTGCACTACTTAAGGTTTTTTGACAAATTGCTCCTGAAGGTGTCTGTCCTCCACAGTCCCTGTGAACTTTCAGATAATCTGAGCTCCAGCTCTAACTGAGAGAAGCTCCTGGAGTGCTGCACCACTCCAGTTTATCATCTCAGCTGGTTCTGTTTAACGATTTNGTAGTTCTGGCTAGTTTCGGGGGCGCTTTATCTGCGCCGTTTAGCCTCACAAAAGGATTAGCCTCTGAAAGCATGGCTAATTTGCATCTCACAAACAAAGAGAAAAAATTTACAACGTCACATTACAGCGGGACTAGTTTTTGTCATTCGTATCCCTGCGCCGGTCCCCGCGGATATTAAACAGCGCTTCGTATGTCAGCTGTTTCACTGCCGAATGCCGAAAACATGTCAGACTCCGTCTCATCTGATGACGAATTTCATTTTAACACTATATCAGATGAAGAAGAAACTTATTTTACTACTAGGATATCTTTATGAGCCAGAGTACACGGATGAAGAATTGCATTTGCTACACAAAACACACACATCAACACAGATTGTTGACAAAGCTACTGCAGTCTATGATCAACCATCGGTGTAAAGATGATTGCATTAATAATGCGCTAAAATGCAAAGATGATTGCATGAATACGGCGGACATAGCGGAATAAATCATTTTTTAAAAACAAAACTTACCCAGATTTCTGGTACGGCCGAACTCTTCAAAAACAGCCTTTCACTTTTCCCGAACTTTTTCCTGATGTAATCATCCTCTTTGAAGTGTGCACAAACGAAAGGTTTTGACTCGTTCCAGCCAAGTATCCTTGGAGTAGCCGATTGCTAAAAGCCACTGATGCCTTAGAGAAACGTCCTTAGCAGGAAAAGTGTCAAACCGAAAAGGTGATCCTGTAACATCCTTATTGTTACAACCCGGGAACCTGCAGGTATGCACCATGGCTCGATATATTTAAGAAAAACTACTTTTAAGTGACTTTAGAAGTTGTTGTTTCACTCATACAGCCAGGATTAGCAGCCAGACACGAGCCCGTTCTATATCCGCGGGGACCGGCGCAGGGATACGAATGACAAAAACTAGTCCCGTTGTAATGTGACGTTGTAAATTTTTTCTCTTTGTTTGTGAGATGCAAATTAGCCATGCTTTCAGAGGCTAATCCTTTTGTGAGGCTAAACGGCGCAGATAAAGCACCCCCGAAACTAGCCAGAACTACCTTTATGAATCACTTCTCCCCTGAAAATCTTTGAGCAGGGGGGTGTGTGTGAAATGGGTCAAAGTTTACAGAGCACTGGGTGGGTGAAGGAACACATAAAACTTAATGTCTAAAAAAGCGAACTTTTCCTTTAAGGATCAAATGTGAAGATTACAAAATAAAACCAAGTTTGACAAAGGGCAAAGGAAGTATCTGGTGTTCCCCAAGGTTCTGTCCTGGGACCTCTTCTATTTATCATCTATCTCCTTCCACTTGGCAAAATTTTCCATAAATTTAATATTAATTTTCATTGCTATGCAGACGACACCCAGCTTTATTTCTCCACAAATCCCATCTCCTCCTCCCTAAGATTAAGAGTCTGGGTGTCATCCTTGATGGTACATTATCATTTCAGTCCCATATTAGTAAAATTACTCAGGCTGCCTATTTCCATCTACATAACATCAACCGCCTCTGACCATCCCTCACATCTCACAGCGCTGCTATTCTTGTTCACACCCTGGTCACTTCTCACATTGACAACTGTAATTCATTACTTTTTTCCCACAAAAATCTATACACAAAATTCAGTTGGTCCAGAATTCGGCTGCCCGTATTGTCTCCAAAACCCCGTCCACCAACCACATCACCCCTGTTTTGAAGGAGCTGCACTGGCTTCCTGTAAAATTTCGGATCACTTTTAAAATCCTTCTTGCTTACAAGGCCGTCCACAACCTCGCTCCTCCATATCTCAGTGAACTGTTGCAAATTAACACCCCCACCCGTAGTCTCAGATCCTCCTCCTCCATCGATCTCTTAGTGACCCCTTTCCGTTTGTCAACCATGGGGGCCACAGCGTTCAGTCCATAGATATCATATAAACACTAGATGCCTTACCCGCGCTGTTCGTGGGCTGGACGAACGTCCGTACGTGGCGGCCATCTTACCTCGGACAGCTGCCCCATTTCATAACATCGGTGTCAATGGTGAATGTACTATTTAAATAACTCTAACTTGCTCAATTTTCAACCGATTTTCAAACGGTTTGGTTTGTTATAAACGCCAGAGACATGGCTATGAAATATATCGGGTTTGGCCGTAAACTCCCCTTATTTCACTCCACTTTCCAGCATTTTTCCCATATCCTGTCAATTTCTCAGACTTAACATATGATCGTTTTAATGTCAACAAAGATCTGCTTCTGATCAACTAACTGTGGTTTGTAAAATGATTGAGGTCAACTTATAAATATCTTATATCTTATAATATGCCTTGTAACTTACCATATCAACCTATAAATAAAGTCATAAATACCCTATTAAATTTAAAGACAATAGTAAAACAAATAAACAGCAAACTATATTTAAAGAAAAACACCCAGTCAAAAAAAAGAACTCAGAAAATATTTTATTTATTTTACCTTTAATATTTGCAAATAATATGAACCAAATGTATACTTGCTTTGTCAAGTTGATTACTGTAATTAACATTTATTTTTTATTTCAGCCTGCAACCCATTTACAATGAAAGTTTAAGATGAAGAGAAAACTAGGATAATTGTGAGTTAACGTAACAGGATAAATAAATACTTATTAAAAACAAATAAACAAAATACAGAATACCTGAATGACAGTAATGGAAAACTTGTTTATTAGATTTCAAAACATGTTTTTGATTATAAAAATTACAGTCTCTATTCAGATATTTTTGTCAAGTCTATAGAACCCTGACTACCTCAGACAAACAATATGACAATGTCTGAGATCCTAAAATCACATGGTGTGCATTGTGAGCTTCATCTGCTACTGACCTTTGAAAAGGACAGCTTTTGTGAGTTTCTGTCTCACGTTGTCAGACTGCAAGCTAAGTGTTGTTAACTTGGCAATGTGGTGCAGCCTCAGCTTGAAGAACAGGGAGACAATAGATGTCAACAGTATATGGTAGTGACACTCAATTCCATACTGTGTATCTCTGATGTGCTCCCCAAGCAAAAACACATCCTCTGACCCGATCCTCTCACGCACAAGGTAGATCACCTCCAGTGGTTTGATGGGCTGTGATCGTCTGCCTGCTGATGTCTGGCGAATTGCCCACTCTGCTGCTCTGATGACCCTCACAGTACCTTCAGATGGGATCACAAGACCCCCTTTGTTTTTCAGAGACAGCAAATGGTAGCTCTGGTTATTATTGGCGGATGCAGCATCCATTACCAGGCTGGCACGGCAGACATCACAAGACAGCTTTTTCATTGCTCATTTCATTCATTGCTGGATAGACACACATATCCATCCAACCTTGTGAAGATGAGCAGGGAATTGGAAAATTGTTGGCCCAACACCGGATTTAAGTCGGACTGTCTGCCCAGTCCTGTCAAAGTCCTCCGCCTTGAAATGCTCACTGCAGATCATTGTCCTGTTGTTGACAACAAATTTCTCCCTTCTTAGGGAAACTTGCCACTGCCTCCTTCTTTCTCCATCTTTGGGAAATCTGAAAAAAGTGAAAAAAATGTAGGCAGCTTTATAAATCATTGTAAATAATTTCCAGCCTTTTCCTTTAACATGGATTGAAGCAAAGAAACTTTTAAAATCACATTTAGATCTTGGACTTTGCCATCTCTGTTTCCACTTATTTCTAAAAAGCTGTTTTATAATAATTGTTCAAAAGCAAAGCAGATGACAGAGTCTTACACAGTTGGATGTTTATTATATTGTTAAATCTTACGAATGAAAGGTGATCCCACGTTGTCGCGATTCAACACAACGTCTATTTGCGCATCCGTAGGCAGCACAGAACATGTTGATCTTTGTTTATCTACGTGTTGCACAAAATATATATTTCTGTAAACACAAAGCCATAAATGTCCTCTGTTTCAATATATCTTAATCTAAGTTGTTTTTTTAACAAAATAAGCCGCCTGGAAAACAAGGGCAATTTTGTCATTGTTTATTTAAACAAACCGGCAGCTCTCACTGAAGTANAGACAGATTCCACAAAACATGCCACACTCTGGGTTGGGCCATATGTATAATTTTTCAAACCTCCAATGTCAGTCCAATAAATGAGGATAATAAATCAAATAATTTGTCTAATCGCCCAACCCTACCACACTCCCACTCCTGCTCTGGGATAGCCTTAGCCTAGTGAACTAGACCAAATTCTTCCTTTGCAGAGTTTGGTCTAGGCACGCTTCATAGGAACCCTCGCTGCCTGTGGCTGTCCAATCACAGCTCGCTATAGTTTTGGTTGGGCCAATCACAGCGCTCTATATTGTGGGCCAATCACAGAGCGGGAGTAGCCGATGACGTCAGCGCTGCAGCCGCGAACCCAAGCAACATGGCGGCGGCGCAGGAACCACGTTCGTTTGAAACGGCTTTGTCATCAACATTGGATTATTTAGACTCCAACGTGCGTAAGTCTGTCTGATATACTTAGCGGCTTCTTATTTTTATCAAACAAAGTAGTGCAATGTCCCAGTACACCTGATATTCACATGTTTTTATACAAAAACGACAGAAATCATTGATGTTAGACGCCATTACTGCGTCCCGCTTTTCCGTCGCTGTGATTACGTCATGTTGTTCGTTACTCTGATTGGTCCTAGCGCTATCCAATTGCGTGCTGACATTTTGAAAGACAACCGTAGATCCCGCCTCACGACTGAGAGCCGTCAATGGTTCGTGGCCAGACTATATATTCACATATATAGGATGGCTTGCCAGGCTAGGATAGCCTGGCATCAAGATCATTCTCCTGCCGACGGACAATCAACACTTGTATATGGCAAGCCGTTTTAACATTTATTAATCAGACTACATTTATTAATCAGACTAGATATGTATTCCAGATATCTATAATTCTGCTGTTCCTAGCAGAAATTAACATTCCAGATATCCTTAATAACAATCTTATTATCCACAACAACCCCACCCCCACCCCCCGCCTTTCACATTGCCCCGCGGGAAGGTGGGCACAGAAAAAATTATGTATCACCCAAAAGTGAACCACTGCCCTATCTCTAAGGGACACCCTGCAGAGAAAACTCATTTTGGCCGCTTGTATCCGCGATCTCTTTCTTTCGGTCACTACCCAAAGCTTGTGACCATAGTTGAGGGTAGGAATGTAGATCGACCGGTAAATCGAGAGCTTTGCCTTTCCGGCTCAGCTCTCTCTTCAACATGACAGACCGGTACAACACCTGTAGTACTGTAGATGCAGCACCAATCGATCTCTTGCTCCATCTTTACCTCACTCATGAACAAGATCCCAAGATACTTAAACTCCTCCACTTGAAGCAGGACCTTGTCCCTGACCTGGAGAAGGCATTCTACCCTTTTCCAACTCAAGACCATGGTCTCGGATTTAGAGGAGCTGATTCTCATTCCAACCACTTCACACTTGGCTGCGAACCGCTCCAGCGAATGATGACCCCTTTGGCCCCTCTCCTGAGTGATGGAACTCATGGGAAGGGGGACCCACGTCTCCTCTTTCGGCTATGTCTGGCCGGGCTCCATGGGTAAAAACCTGGCCACTAGGTGCTTGCCAACATGCCCCAACTCCAGGCCTGGCTCTGGAGGGGGGCCCCGGTGACCCGTGTCCACTCAAGGGAGCACTGTTTCCATTCGAGGTAATCATCATAAGGGGTCATTTGGGCTGCTCTTTGTCTGATCCCTCACACATTACATATATATATATATATCCCATATACAGTGTATATATAATGTTTTCCTGGGATCTGTTTTAGCCACTCCAGCTTGGGGGTCACTGCTCAGGATAAACATCAGACACCTCAGTCCAATGGTTTTTTGTCTCAATGTAACACTGTGCATCTCTGTTTGACAGTTGGACATAGACACCAGTGTAACTTTAACATACCAGCCTCTTTTACAAAACAACGCTGCCAATTTGCCGCAACACCGAGGCAGCATCTGGGAGCCTAAGGCTGTTTATAAGAGCTCAGACCATGGCAGTGATGTGGTGCAATTGTGTCATTTTTATAAAAGATTACGTGATGGTGTCATAAAGGGGGTATGGGGGCGGTCTGCGCTTTTGAGAGTGGCGTGCGCCATGCATCTTGGACATAACTTGCTTTTTATTGCAATCGAAGCTGCACTACTTAAGGTTTTTTGACAAATTGCTCCTGAAGGTGTCTGTCCTCCACAGTCCCTGTGAACTTTCAGATAATCTGAGCTCCAGCTCTAACTGAGAGAAGCTCCTGGAGTGCTGCACCACTCCAGTTTATCATCTCAGCTGGTTCTGTTTAACGATTTTTGACGTTGTCAAGCATGCACACAAGCTCGTGGGGGCCACACAAGATACTGAAAAGCATTTTGAGTTGCAGAAATGAAGTTTTTGAAATAATGGACTAGCCTGCCACATCTTCATTTCACTCTGATTTTAGGGTGTCTACACAATTGAGCCCTCTGTAGGCTGAAAACTTTTATTTCCATTAAAAGACTTGGCATCCTTTTGTTCCTAAGACATTGCCCTGTCGTTATTTGTATAGATATCCAACTTCATATTGAGATCTGATGTATCTGATGTGTTTCTTTAAAGTGTTCCTTTAATTTTTGTGAGCAGTGTAGTTTCCGGCCGGAGCTCGGCATTAGTTCATCACATGATCATGACACCACCCTCTGTTGCGCCAAGGTGCAATGTGTGTTCACAAGTCCAGCGTTACCGCAATATTACTATCAAGCGTGGCAGCACGAATGCCGCAAAATTCTCGCAACATCATGGCACATTCATAAGACACACTGTTGGGGTACTATTACACTGATTTGCCAGCATGGTGTGTCTTATAAAAAGGGCTAAAGAGGAAAAAGGAATATTTTTCTGGATGAACTTTCTACAGGGTTTGAAACGTACAAGTAAGGAGATTCACTAAAATAAATCACCATTACAGGGGGAAGGCCTGAATATCTGATATTTTTGGCAAATGTAAAATAATAGAAATATTACATTGATAAGTAAAATGCAAAATCAATTTGCATTATGGAGTTAAAATGAATGTTGTTCTCATTCATTTTAACTCCATTATTCATTATTATTATTATGGCAATAGATTTCACATATTGTCATTCAAAAGGTATGATTATACATTTATGTTGTACTCGTAAAGTCTTTCACGAGGCAGGAAAGGATGAACTTTATTCAGGAAAGAGATAGTAAAGGTCTTTGCATCAGGAACCTTGACTTGTGATGTCTCTGTGATAGCTGCTGGAGGAGTGGAGACATTTAGACCAAACTAAAAGCACATGACTCTGGACACGATATCAGAGTGTCTTCGCAGCCTTGACGTGACCTGTAAGTTAAAGTCTAACCTAGTTCATTGTAGGAGAAAACCATGAGGGCGATGTCGTTACACACTCTAGAGCAGGGTTTCTCAACCCTGGTCCTCAGCGCCCCCTGCCCTGCATGTTTTCCATGTCTCTGCTTCAGCACATGGCTGCAGAAGCCTGTTAATCACTCACTCATTTGTGTCAGGTGTGTGGCAGCAGCGAAACACTGGTGTTTGAAAGGGCAACATGGAAAACATGCAGGACAGGGGGGCGCTGAGGACCAGGGTTGAGAAACCCTGCTCTAGACGCTAGTCAGTGACTCAATGCAATCTGCTGGGTTCCTTATATAGGAAACATTTTTACTTATTGGCTTAATGAACTGAACTGTATTGGAATGTTTACTTTGTGAAGTGCCTTCAGATAATTCTTGTCGAGATTTGGCGCTATATAAATAAACTGAATTGAATTATAGAAATATAAAAATATTTAGTCATTTTCCAAACTTCAGAAAAAGCAGAACAATGGACAATACAGTCCTCATTACATAAATATTAGTGTTATTCAGTGAATGCATTCCTGAGCTGCTAGCTTTTTAAGACAAATACCGGGTTTCTAGTGGTACTGTGTTGCTAGGTTTTGCTGACAATGCAACACATTGAAATGTATATAAAAGCATACCACCTGCCTACATTAAGCCAAAATTGGCTGGTCTTCCCTTTGTGATGTAAATGTTATATGGCCTGTATTTTATATAGCGCCTTCCAGAGTCCTGGAACTTCCCAAGGCCCTTTACAACACAGTCATTCACCCATTCACACCCTGTAGATGAAGAACCGTCAAAAACATACAACAGAAATTTTTGCCAGAAAAGCACTAAAGTAGTCTATATTTAGGCAGTCTTTGACCTGATCTCAAACTAATTGTGCTGATTTTTTCTTGATGAAGGTGAAACATAAAAACAAGTCTGGGTCAGAATATCATAGAGCTAGATGGAAATAAAATGGTTCCTTGATTGACTCGATTGACTTTTTCTGCAAAAACATTCTTTTGCTGGCTGGGCCTGCTGCCTTGAATGTCAGCTCCTCTGTCCAAGAGTGTGTGGGAGTGTTTCTGAAAGGGTGAATGGGAGCCAAAACCTTAAAAGTACAATATGTGTGCAGCCCACTGAGTAAACTCTGAATGGGAATAATAAAGAAAGTGAAAAATGAAATTAGAAGAATGTGATATGGAGTTAGAGAAAGTGTGGCCTTAGCTTCACCTAAACTCTTTAGAAATCTTCTTTGTGACCTCTAAAAGCATCTCCATTCCTTCCACCTATTCATCACAACTTGAAAAATCAAAATGCCACAAACACCCTGACTGAGCCTTTAATCTCCTTTAGGGTTGTTGTTGAATACCCAGGTGTCGGGGTGACTTGAGGACTGAGACATGAGTGAGCTGGTGGGGTTCTGTGCACATCAATAATCCTCATCAGTCTCTAGAGTAAATTATCAACTGTGTTCATTTAAAATCCAATTATCCTCATTATTGTCAGCAGTTGATGCAGGCTAATGATGCGTGAAATAGATGAGCATTTTTTGAGGTCAGAACTGAAATTTCAGGTTGTAATGAGGTTGATTCTCCACCAGATGGAGGTAGAGTCCTACGGTGTCTTTTAGAACCAGGGTTGCCAAACTGCAGCAAGGCTTGGATGGTGTGATGAAAATAAATGAAGAAAAAGGACATCCTTCTTATTTTTCATTTTAGTTATTTTTTTGGATGAATTTCAAATTCAAGGAATGGTTGGAGGTATTTTTCTACTTGGGCAATCTGATGAGAAACCACAGTAAGTGGTAACTTATGCATAATAGTATACAGATTACTTATTTTTCTAGGTTTATATGAAGCTGTGGAGAAAAATTCACTTAATTTCCCCTTAAATGCTTCCATTGAGGTTTACACACACACACGCACGCACGCACACACACATTAGCAGTTTGTTTTCAAGATCCAGCAAAAAGAGAGCTTTTAGAGGTTGTAAACATCACTGATGACTTATTATATCCCATATGTGACACGGAGCTGCACCCGTCTCTGGATCTCAAAGAGGGATGGGGGGTGTTGCCTTTTTAACATCAAAGTGCAAGCAGGGCCTCTTTTAATGTGAGAGACTTACAATGCTGTGTTTGCGCTTTTGAGAGTGGCGTGGAGAAGAAAGGATTAGGAAGACGAGTGCGACGAGAGCTCCAGCTGTAAACAACATGACAGAAAACCAAAAGCAGTAAACTGTGTTTAAGCCCTGTTCTGTTACGGCTTTGACCAAAACACAACATAGAAGCACTGGGTCAGGCCCTTTCTAATCATGTCACTCCACTTTGAGTTCCATTCCATTGATCATCTCAATCAAACTGTAATAAAATTTAATATTAAAAAGAAAAAGCATCTTGAAAATGAGAAACCAGCTTGTGACACGGTAATAAGGTTTGGCATCGACTTTAAACGTCCTCACAGCATTTGAGTGTGCACCTCCCATCACAGATGGTTTCCACTAAGCACGCATCTCAGTGAATTAGGGCTGTGGCACCTTGGGAACGCTCACTATGTTGTTCCCCCGCCTATACACCACTGCCTATTTACCTGCAGTGTGAAGCCAGGCATGTTGTGAAAGTTTTCCTTGCAGCACGTCTTTAGACTTGAGCTGGAGCTGGCAGGTCTCGTAGACATACCTACTGAAAACTCCCTGTGGCTGTAATGAGGGCATAAGGAATGCTGTAATTGCTCTGATTGTATTGTAATTGCCAAGAAGTACTGCAAGAAGGAACACAAGTGAACGCCTCCTGTCGTAAAACACTGAATACCCTGACAAGCCTAAGTCTGTTCTTTTAAACAAATGTCATTAATACTCAAGGAAGGGTTTCTTATTGTACTTAGATGTGATTGTTGGTTTGCAAGCTACAAGTTTAAACTTGGTCAAATGTATTTTAAATGGACACGTTTTCAATAATGCATGCAAGGTCATTGGAAAAGTCGACCAGAATGGGAAATATTGGCCATTTCTCAGTTCTCGTCTGAACTTGTGTACTCACGTACTTGTGAGATGTCATCAACGTTGGCCCAAGTACTGATTCAATCCTAAGTACGCATCATGGCAATTACTCTCAAAATTCCCAGATGTGTTCTTGCTCCACCCATTGTATTGAGGATGCAACCCTAACCCTAACATACAAGTACACAAGATAGCATATTTGGGTACTTGGGTAACGGCCTTTGTCTTACTGACAGGAATGATCTGGAATTAGGTCACCAAGGCAACAGTCAATGAAGAGGCTCTTGAGACTTATCTCTTTCAGCTCTTTTCTCCAGGTCTTCTAGAGAGAAATTTGCCAAGGTCTCCTCTTCGTGGGCTGGCTCAAAAACACCAACCCAGGTAAGTCTTGAAACCATTACCACATAAGTCTCTACCACTGCTGCATTATGTATTATTGTTCTGTCATTAACCTTGATGCTAACATGAGGTACATTTGTTGAAACAGAATAAATGCTCTAATTGATGCATTTTTAAACCAATCTAATTTATGCTAAAAGCAAATGTTATGCTAATTCCAATAACAAGAGATAATGAGAGACAACAGCATTCGGGACTGAGAGACAATGACATTGAATCTTGCAGTGATGTTGTGAGCCTAATAGAATGGTCCTGAATGTTGTTGTCTCTCATTTGCTCACATTGTTCATGTAAATAAGGTATTAGCATAACTTCTGTTTTAGCATATGTTTCGGTGGACCATAATTTCCATTTTATATTGATTTCATCAAGTATAGTAGTAGTTTTTTCCTACTTCCACTTTAGGTTTTGTTGTTGCAGTTGTGTTGTGAATATCTCAGGGCTGCCATTTGTCACCAGTTCTGTTCTGGAATGACAGGGGGAACAGGTGTGATGATTGCTAATGACTGATGGAAGGGCAGGTGTAAGGATCTGAGGGTTGGGGTGTAAACACAGACACCGGAGGAGCTAAGAAAAAATAACAGAACCAGATTATTAAAACAAACTAAAGACACCAAGAATACTAAGGACCAAATAAATGATAAACTAAACTGAACACAACAATATAACAAATGAGATAGGGGGCACAGGAACAAGAGAAATTACTGGGAATGAATGAAGGCTGAAAGATGACACATCTAGAGGAACAGGAAACAAGGATGCATGGAAGAAAACATGGAAGAGAATGGGGAGACAAGGGACACAGGACATGACAATTGAGAAACAATGCTGAAGTATAATTTTTACATGTCGTAACATAAGTTGGGGGCTTGTCCAGGATCAGAAGGTAGCCAGCTTCTCAGATTGTCCACTTCATTAGAATTTATATTCAATTCCAAGACACACAACTTACATAAAACTGTCCAAACACTGCATTTACTCTTTAAAAATATGTACTTATGTGTCTCCATTGGTTTTTCTTGGTTTAACACAGTATTACGATGTTTTATTTACCTTAAATCACTGACGGTTTCGGCGACTCACTGTCGCCATCTTCAGAGTCACGCCGACATGACAGCGTCACTTCCGCTGTTTATTTGCAGGCAGTAAGGGGCGTTGCCGCCCCCTACTGCCTGCTCCTTCCTGGTCGATCACCACGTCCCATGAATGATCCAGCGTGTACACTCCTTCATCCCTATTCATGGTCCTGGGTCCACGTCTCCTTATCTCGATTGCTTCCTTTATCCATCGTCTGTATTTTTGTTGTTCTGTTTTTATGATCTGTGTGCTGTCTCAGTCCATTATATGGTTTTCTCTTGCACAGTGGTCTGTTATGGCTGATTTCCTTATTGTGTTTTCTGCTTCCTCTTTGGCTGCTCTGGTGTGCCGTCGGCTTGTTTCTTTTTCACATTCCTTTTTATGTTCCATTTTGCGTGTGTTGAGTTGTCATCCTGTCTCTCCTATGTATGTTTTATTACAGAGTTTGCATGGAATTTCGTAAACCACTCCACATTTTTGTTCCTGTGTTATTGCGTCCTTTAGATATACTAGTCCTTTTTTGACGGTGATGTATGGTTTTATTGGAATGTTTATGTTATGTTTTGACATTACATATCTTATTTTTTGTATAAATGTACTTATGTGAAAAATCTAATTGGTTAAAATGAACGTTTCCTTTGCACAAATAAATACTGAAATTCTTTTGATTACAATCTGGTTTTTATACTTTACATAGTTTTTTAACTATTCCAGGAATGTTCACATACATTCAGTTTGTTGATTGACTCCTCAAGTAAAGAGTGTTGTGCTCAAATTTTTTTCTGCTTCATACAGTTATGATTATGTAGTCAGGAATATTTTAACCTACTTTACTGAAACATTATACAATTGCAATGAACACAGTTTTTTAGGCTTTTATTCAAATATATGTGATGATTTTTATTTATGTTTTCATTTAATACATTTTCTGATTGCTAAGTCACTGGATAATGATACTTTTACAAAATTCAATTTTAAACTACAATTTCAGCTCTCATACCAACCAATGAAATGGGATGAGTTCTTTTTAGCATATCTCTCAAAATAAACAGACAATGACAACAAAATTAGAGCTTGGTAAGAAAAGTGAAAACAGCAACTAAATTCTGGCTCTTTGGAATGTTCAGCTCATTATTTGAAAAACTGATGAGGACATTTTTAGATGTGTATATGCAAACTATTTGACTTTCTGTTTCTGCAAAAGTGAGGCTTTGTTAAGTGTAAATATAGCCAGATTGTAATCATGAGCAACTAAACATTTCACTTTGTAAAGACAGCCTATTCTTTGTCATGGATTTAATTCTGTTTATTTATGATCATTACTGATGTGAGTCAATATTATTGTTGGATATATACATCATTATAAATGCAGTTTGTCTGGACAGATAATTGGGACAAATTCAAGAGATGAATATGGGTTGGATCCTGGACGAGCCCCCAAGTTGTTTTACGACAATACATAACATACTTGAAAATTATGGGTAATAAAATGTTTTTTCATTCTTTCTTTTATGGGGGCCCCCCTGTTTTTTGTAACTTTTTTCCACTCTTCATGTTACTGCAGAACCTTTATTGTGACATTAAAATTCCAGATTAAATGTTGATGACATTTAAACAGTTTTGACCTATAACATACATAGAACAGCTAAAGTGGCTTGTTTCTGTGTGTCTGTATATGTGTAAGCTTAAAAGCCATTTTAATCTCAAATTTGTGACATTTTCTATGGGGCCTGGTGATGCACAGAAGCATCCTTTCAAATCATAGAAAGTCACATGACTACACAAGCAAAGACATCTGGACACTCTAGATTAGCTCTCTGAAGGTTGATATATATATATATTTTTTCTACCAACTTGATGGACGTTTGTGTTCAGGGTGGACATCTCACACACACACACACACGCACACACACACACACACACACACACACACACACACACACACACACACACCTGCTCCAGCTAAGAGGTGCTGAACCAAATCAACACATGACCTTATCTTCACAAAAATCCCACGCTGAGGAGATTTACTTCACAATGTTCCCTTAAATCCTGTTTTTTAGCAGAGAAATTAAAATGTTGATGCAGGGTGGTCGCTCTGCCGGTTTGGACGCATGTGCATAGCCTCTGATGTGGAAACCGTTTGACAGATTCATCATCTAAGCAGGATTTCTGCTCTTATTAAAGGTCACAGATGAGTCAGGAGACTTCAGATGATGTAAAAATACAGTAACAACATAAGTCTTTTTGAAGTACCTTGAAAAACATAAGAGAGAGGACTTTTAAAAAATGAAAATCAGCTTTTATATTTTGCAAGTTTAAAAAAGAAAAGCATAATAGTGTTTTTATCATCACACACATCACTGTTATCTCCTGATCTTGGTGTACATTTAATCAAATCAGAGCATCTCCAGCAACCCAGCGTGGAGCGGAAAGGTGGGTGGATATTAATGTCTTCCCAATACTCAATCCATTCTAGTCTCGGATAATGTCAGCCCCCACCTGAAACATAAAGTTATTTAACTGAAGCTGAACAGTAAACAAGTTTAAATAAATGAGGTCAGGCGAATGATTGCTCTTGTTTACAGAGAAGGATTAGACACTTTGCGCATCTTAGTGACCCACATGAGACTCGAACCAACATGTGGTGGTGCAGGAGGATGCTCGAATCTGCTTGTGCACCCTTCAGAGCAGCCCTGAAATTGAGATAATGTGATTAATTCCTGGCATCTGCAATTACACGCCGTGACATAAAATTGTTAATTATCGTTCGAGTGCAGAAAATTACACTAACGGCGTGTGCTTATGTGCATGCACGCTACGGTTCTGCAGAAGTTAATATTCTAACTGCAGTCTGTGACCTGCACTGAATTGAATTCCTTTAAAGCAAACACGGATTTTAAGAGCTTAGCTTCCTGACTAACGATTCAGCTTTTTAAATTAATCCTGTACTAATATTTATTGTGAATGCATTTTAATACAAATACTACATACTAATTAATGTACATGCAAAATCCATCAGTAAATTATTTGCCCCCCATCCAAAAAAGACCCCCCTTTTAAAAAAGGTTGTGGTTGAAGGTTTTTGGAGAAGCTAGAAATAATTTACAGCACTCTTCTCTTGGGAGAAACCTGTATGGCATTAGCAGGAGCAAATTAAAATAACTTTTTACATAAACCTTAAAAAATGTATAAGCATGTTATTAAAACTGAATATTTTAATATAAAAAGTAATATAATTTGGGTTTTGCACAGAAAATGAGGAAATGATACACCTTAAAAGGATTTGAGTGTCATTTAAAAGTTAAATAATGGAAACTTATGGCATCACACCCTTAGCGCACAACGCTGGGGGGCAAGAAGACCATCTCCAGCCGCTATCCAGAGCTGTATCTCTGTGATTTAAGCTAACAAATCAAAACCTAGGGATTTAGATATTACTACTTTAGATCCTCCAACACATCTTTGTGCTGATGATCAAAATGTTATATCTCAGTGGTGTTAACACAAAGCTTCCAGATTCATTTGAAATAGCTAACGAGCTGTGAGATGACAGGGATTCAGCACAGGGATATCTACAATTATTTCATTAACATGCCTGCGCTAACGTTTTTATGTTCATGTATTTAAGTCGGCTTTGATCGCTTTACCCTGCTGGGGGTGTAGGGACTGAGAAGATCACCAATGTATGATGGTGCTTGTCCATGTAAGGCCCTAAAAACCAGAACCAGGATCTTGAAATGAACCCTGAAGTTAACCAGCAGCCAGTCAAGCTGGAAGAGGAGCGGGGTGACGTGGGTGTGCTTTGACGATTTGGTCAGAAGCATGCCACAGGCGTTCTGAACCACCTGTAAACGATTCAGGGAGGTTCTGCTCAGACAAGTGAAAAGCGAGTTGCAGTAGTCTAAGCGTGAGGAGATGATGGTGTGGATAACAATCTCCAGTTCAGAGCAGGACAGAATGGAACTCAGCTTAATAATGTTCCTGAGATGGAAGAAGGAAGAGCGAACAAGGGAACTGACATGAGAATCCAGGGTGAGAGCTGGGTCAAAGGTCGTATAGAGATTCCTGACAGAGGGTTTGGTGCGAGAAGCAAGCTGATAAAAGAGAGTCTCTGACTTTGGGAACCAGCTTGTCTGGGACACAGATGAGGATCTCAGTCTTGTCATCATTCAGCTGTAAAAAGTTCCCAGCCATCCAGGTTTAAATTGAGTCTAAGCAGATGTGCAACAGCTGCAGCTTAGACATCTCGTGGGGCTTGTAGAAGCTGTACAGTTGAAAGTCATCTGCGTAAAGGTGGTAGGAGATTCCTTTAGAAGAGCTCAGCATGTGCTGGAGAGGGAGCAGATAAAGGAGGAACAGTAGCGGCCCAGCACAGAACTTTGTGGGACACCATGGGCGAGGGATGTGGAGGAGGACTGAAACTTGAAGACGGCCACAGAGAAGGAACGCTCCGAAACAGTTCCTGATAGACAGCTGCATGTATCCAAAAAGGTCTGTGGTTTATTTTCTGTTCCGTTTACCTCGGCTACAGAGGTTTCACAGGAAATTATGTATGTTTTTTTTATGTACGCGTCCAAAACGTGACACTTCACAGCCAGTGAAAAGGCACCCGTCCACTATAACAGCGGCTAATTGCTGTGAAGTACATTTTGCATCTGGTGGAAAGTAGGGGTAAGGCCTCAATGGCTAAATTTCAGCTCATCCTTTGCAAATAACCATAAAAAGTTAAGGTAGTGGTGGTGTAAAAGATTTTAGAAGAAATATCAAATTCAAAATGAACTAATTAAATGGGACCACTGTATGCTAAATACGAGAAGCTCCAGAGGCCTCAGTGGTGTCTGTGGTCATCGGAGCATTCAGGGCTGTGCCCCCTAAACTGAAAGAGTGGTGCTTTGGCAAAAATGAATTAACAAGCTCCTTGGTGAGAATATTAAAAAGAAGTTTAATGATGGAGCATGTGGAATAAAAAACAGGTCAAAACAGTTTCTTTCTCTGCTGACAGAACCACATGTCTGTCTTAATCTTCATCTGGGACCTGGGACCATTTCTAGCCAGTTTTGAGATTAGGTGTTGGTAAAAATCTGACCTGACCTTCCCAAACTGGGACAGAAGTCATTGCGTAGAGATGAATAATTTTGGTTTTCTATTACACAGACTCCAACAGATCCTAGGAAGAACCTGTCCAGAAACAGCTATGGCCTGGTTCACATGGCAATACTTCCCTCCTGAAAATCTTAAGGACACCCAAATACCATTAATTCAATTCAATTCAGTTTATTTCTATAGCGCCAAATCACGACAAGAGTCGTCTCAAGGCACTTCACAAAGTAAACATTCCAATACAGTTCAGTTCATTAAGTCAATCAGTAAAAACGTTTCATATATAAGGAACCCAGCAGATTGCATTGAGACATTGACTAGTGTCAGTGTGTTTTCAGCAATCCTCATACTAAGCAAGCATGTGGCGACAGTGGGAAGGAAAACTCCCTTTTAACAGGAAGAAACCTCCAGAGGATCCTGGCTCAGTATGAGCAGCCATCCGCTACGACTCACTGGGGATTGAGAAGACAGAGCAGGCACACGCACACCCCACACCCACACACACACACACCACACCCACACACACACACACACACACACACACACACACACACCATATATATCAAGTAGTGTTTCTATGGCTACACTGTGATTTCTTAGTAGAAGTTCTATTTAGTAAGAGAAACTTTATTGTCTTTATCTGAGTGAATCTATAATTAATTCAACAGGTGAACTAATAGAAGCACATTCTATGTTAAAGAAAGTGAGATGTAATATCAGGAGAGGGAGAATGTTCAGTGGTTGGCAGCAGTGTGCCAGCCGATGGCCCCCTCCATGAGGCCACCACAGCTCAGCAGAACGCCAGTGTAGCTTCTTCTGGGGAGAAAAACACTTAGAGAGAAAATAAATGGCTCTAAAGATAATCACGACACATATCAATGCTGTATATGGGGTGTTAAGAGTGCTCTGCTCTTCCTGGATGGACATTGGTACTGCTATGATCATTAATCTGGGATATTCAACATGTTAGATTGTCTTGCAGCTAGTGTGGTGTGCCCCAAGGACAAACGAGCGCGCACCCTGTTGAAAGTGACATGTAGCCAATCAGAGAGCGAGGTGACAGAAGCACACAACACAGGGCAAGGGAAATTCAAATCCTCTTTGTCCGCCATATTTGATCTCGAGAAGTTTTGTGAGATTAGCCGTGAGCTGTTAGCTCAGAACTGATTGAATTCTTCAGACTGAGGTCTATCAAAGAGTTATCTAAAACAGGTAAAAATGACTTGGTCACAATCTTCACACAGAACCCCACATCAAACGATCTGAACTCTACTTTTAAATGAAACTGACTCAACATGATTGCATCAGTCAAGAAAAATTCTCTGAAGTCAAACAACTCTTTGAACTTTTTTTCATTTATTTGTTTTATTTGAATCCTCGTCCAATCCTTTGTTGTTTTATTTGACCGACCGTTCATCCCAAACAACGCTCTGTCCTTGCTCAGTAGAATCTACCCATGTGTGGGGTTTAATGCCAACGCCTCTGTTCACTGTCAAGGGATTAGGACCACTAAACTAATTCAGTAGACTAATAAAGGATTTCTGTAAACTCCAGATTAATTGGGATTAAGCACTTAAACATTTTAGGTCCCGATGAGGCTGAAAGGAAAGTGAGAGAAAACACTTTTCACGCCAGCACGGTTCACTTGGCCTCAAGGGAGAAGGCATTCATAAACTGTGTGATGTCTGCCACTTAAGAATAGGGCTGGAGGAAAGACCCCCATGAGCATTAGCCACCTGTGTGCTTGTTAATACCCTTTTGTGTGAGTGGGGCGGTTGGAAACATGTGTGCATGCACCTGTGCTTCAGATTTTTCATCCATCCCTTTCCACTCCTTGCCTGTAAGAATTGAGCTGATTATAACACAACCAAGGTCTGGGCAGTAAGTGTGTGAAATTGGACCTTGTCTGCCAGTTTCCACCAACACCATGGATAGTGTTGCGTGAAATGAAGAAACAGAAGGGATGAGGGGGTAGTTCAGTGGGTATGAAAGAGTGGGGAGGGGTTGTTTTAAAATCCCTTGCACCTATACCGGTTTCTTTGACAGCAAAGGCCGTTCTGCTCCGTTGCTCTGTATTTGTCTACAAACCGTAATGGTTTCTGTAAATCGACTTTAAAGAGTTGGGTTGTAACTATAATTGCTTCCTCATGACGATTTCTTTTTTTCAAACTGTTGCAAAGCTCCTCAGTGTATACCTCAATTCAAGTGATAAACATTGTTCTCCAAGTGGGGACATTTCATGCCTCTCTTCGTGTGGAATAACTCTTACCGCGCTTGTTATCGTGAAACCTTTTCCAAAGGTCAACTAGGGAAAAAAGGGATGCTTACTTTGAGAGATGCTTTAAATTCTGAGATATTGACGTCACTCGGCAACACAAGGCTGTTTATGTTGTTGGACTTTTAATAACCCAGCAAAAATCAAGGTTTCTCACTTTTGTCCCAATGAAACCACTTAACCGAGTTAGGTTTCATTATTCTTCATTTCCACTAAATTAAATTAAGGGTAATTGTCATCATTGCACAAATCAGGATCATACGAGGGAAATAAATAAAAACATGCAGGCCAGCTGGAGATGACTGGGAAAACATTTTATGTAACTGTAATGAACAAATGGATTAGCAGTGCTACAAATTAAGCTTTTGAACTGGACGATGTGTTTAGAACACTTTATTAGTCTGATACAGTCAACAAAACCACCAGTTTGGCTGTTGTACAACATTTTCAAATTGGGTCATGTCTAGGGGCAACTTTTCTCTTGGTGTAAAAACTAACTGGTAGAAGTTTTTAATAAGGTACTTGCCCATATAGGAAGATTCACCTTCTTTTAAAATAACATGTCCAAGAAACTTAGGAAAGCTGTTTCAAAAACATCACCTATACAACCAGCAACCAGTTCCTTGAGTTTGACTTTTTTTTTTTTGGAGTCAATGCAAAAATTACAAAGATGGATTCCATTGAAATAAATGACAAAATAGAGCATGGATTATTGAATTCATGTTTTTCTGTGAATTAGATTGACTTTTTTTTTACTAAACGTAAATTCTATTTGTTGCTAAAATACCTTAATAATGCAGACAATTGGGAACTACTTGGAGACAGAAAAATGTGATATATGTGATATTTATATATATATATTTAGTATTTATATTTAGTGGCTGGACTCTCCCTTACAGATAGGGTGAGAAGCTCGGCCATCCGGGAGGGGCTCGGAGTAGACCCGCTGCTCCTCCACATCGAGAGGAGCCAGTTGAGGTGGCTCGGGCATCTGATTAGGATGCCTCCTGGACGCCTCCCTGGTGAGGTTTTCCAGGCACGTCCAACCGGGAGGAGACCCAAAGGAAGACCCAGGACACGCTGGAGAGATTATGTCTCTCGGCTGGCCTGGGAACGCCTTGGGATTCCCCCGGAGGAGCTGGCCCAAGTGGCTGGGGAGAGGGAGGTCTGGGCTTCCCTCCTTAGGCTGCTGCCCCCGCGACCCGACTCCGGATAAGCGGAAGAAAATGGATGGATGGATGGATGGATATTTAGTAATTCTGCAAAGGTCAAAACAATGTCAAATTTTTAAAAGTAAAGCAATTTGATCTGAATGTGACTTATCTTCTTATCTTCAGTCACCAATCACAAAAGTGTCTGAACCTTGTCTGTGGTAAACAGTGTCAGTTTCAGCGTTGCCATTGTAGTTCTTAAAGTACTACAAATACTTCCACTCACGGTGGTGTGTTATTGCAAATGGCAGGTCCAACTGTTGTAAGAGAGTCGCTCTTGTAATGCAACACAATCAATGACAATCTTCTGACATTGCATTTTCAGGCAAGCATGGGATGCTTGGAACCACAGCGAAGTAGGTTCTGAGAAAGAGATGGAAATCATGTTCCCTTTACTTGTGTAGAGCNACACACACACACACACACCACATATATCAAGTAGTGTTTCTATGGCTACACTGTGATTTCTTAGTAGAAGTTCTATTTAGTAAGAGTAAGAGAAACTTTATTGTCTTTATCTGAGTGAATCTATAATTAATTCAATAGGTGAACTAATAGTAGCACATTCTATGTTAAAGAAAGTAAGATGTAATATCAGGAAAGGGAGAATGTTAGGTGGTTGGCAGCAGTGTGCCAGCCGATGGCCCCCTCCATGAGGCCACCACAGCTCAGCAGAACGCCAGTGTAGCTTCTTCTGGGGAGAAAAACACTTAGAGAGAAAATAAAGTTAACAGCTGGAATAACAGGAAATAATGCAGTTAGAGAGTGGTGGTAGAAGAGAGTAGCAGAGTGTGGAAAGTGGTCAGTATGTCCTCCAGCAGTCTAAGCCTATAGCAGCATAACTACAGAGATAACTCAGGATAACCTAGCCTTTTAGATGGAGGCATGTGGGAGGCAGGGCCAGGGAGAAGTCTTTAACGACAGTAGTCCCCTCTGTACACTCCACCTCCCTCTGCTCCCCACTCGTCTAAACCTGGGCTAACATCAGAATTTAACCATAAGCCCTATCAAATAGAAAAGTTTTGAGCCTAGTCTTAAAAGTAGACAAGGTGTCTGCCTCACGCACTAATGCTGGGAGCTGGTTCCACAGTAGAGGAGCCTGATAGCTAAAAGATCTGCCTCCCATCCTACTTTTAGATATTCTAGGAACCACCAGTAAACCTGCAGTCTGAGAGCGAAGTGCTCTGTTAGGAACATATGGAACAATCAGATCACTGATGTATGATGGAGCTTGATTATTAAGAGCTTTATATGTGAGAAGGAGGATCTTAAAATCTATTCTGAATTTAACAGGCAGCCAATGTAGGGAAGCTAAAACAGGAGAGATGTGGTCTCTCTTTTTAATTCTCATCAGAACTCTAGCTGCAGCATTTTGGACCAGCTGAAGACTTTTGACTACATTCTGTGGACCTCCTGATAGTAATGAATTGCAGTAATCCAACCTTGAGGTAATGAATGCATGAACCAGTTTTTCAGCATCACTCCTGGAAAGGATGCTTCTAATCTTAGCAATATTCCGAAGGTGGAAAAAGGAAATCCTACAAACCTGTTTAACGTGGGATTTGAATGACATGTCCTGGTCAAAGATTACACCGAGGTTCTTTACTTTGTTCTCGGAGGCTAATTTAATACCGTTTAGATTAGGTGATTGACTAAGCAGTTTCCTTTTCTGAGGTTCTGGTCCAAAGATGATAACTTCAGTCTTGTCTGGATTTAACAGCAGAAAGTTTAGAGTCATCCAGATTTTTATGTCTTCAAGACAAGCCTGTAATCTACCTAACTGATTAGGTTCATCAGGGTTTATGGATAAATATAACTGAGTATCATCAGCATAACAGTGGAAGTTTATCCCATGTTGTCTAATGATTTTACCAATTGGAAGCATATATATAGTGAAAAGAATTGGTCCAAGTACTGAACCCTGTGGTACTCCACAAGTAACTCTAGAGTATGAAGAAGATTTCTCATGTACATGAACAAACTGAAATCTGTCAGATAAATAAGATTTAAACCAGCCTAGCGCTGTTCCTTTGATCCCTACAACATGTTCAAGCCTTTCTAAGAGAATATTGTGATCGACTGTGTCAAAAGCAGCACTGAGGTCCAACAAGACCAGAACAGACACAAGATTCTTATCTGAGGCCGTGAGAATATCATTTGTAACTTTCACTAATGCGGTTTCAGTGCTGTGATACTCTCTAAAACCTGACTGAAATTCCTCAAACAGATCATTAGTGTTTAGATGCTCACATACTCGACTGGCCACTATTTTCTCAAGGACTTTAGATAAAAATGGGAGATTAGATATTGGTCTATAATTCATTAGGTCATCTGGATCCAGAGAAGGTTTCTTAAGTAGAGGTTTAATTACAGCAACCTTAAACTCCTGCGGTACGTATCCATTTACTAAGGATAGGTTAATTATATCTAAAATGGGGGCAGTAACCAAAGGAAATGCTTCTTTAAATAATTTGGTTGGGATTGGGTCTAAAATACAAGTTGAAGGTTTAGATGAAGCTAATATTTTTGATAACTCTGAAAGCTCAACTGCATCAAAACAGTTCAAACACAGATGAGGTTCTACAGTTACCTCAGATGCTGCCTCACTTACTGAGGAAGAAGAAGTCGTGTTGGGGAGGATGCTGATGATTTTGTTTCTAATAGAATCTATTTTATTAGTGAAGAATTCCATAAAGTCGTTGCTGCTGAAGGCTAAGGGAATAGCTGGCTCAGAGCTATGATTCTGTGTAAGTTTAGCAACTGTACTGAAAAGAAATTTAGGATTATTCTTATTCTCCTCAATTAGTGACGAATAATATGCAGTTCTAGCTTGTCGAAGCTTATTTTTATAAAGCACATAATAATAATAAAACTTTTAGTTTGTTCAAATTAGAGATGCAAGAGCTACATGTAACTTTTATTTCAAACACACTCATATGTGTGTCTTGTAAAATAAACAGACAAATCGAACGCACCAACAGTCCATCATTCGTGTTTGTTTTTTACCTATTTGACCTGATAAAAAAGTAAAAAATAAAATAAAAATAAAAAAGTTAAACTGAATAATTGGAATTCCAACTTCTCCGACTACGGAAACCAGAACGCTGTTAACTCGGGTGTGACGTCATTCCTAGTTCCGAGTTCCGACTTCCGAGGTAAATCAAACGCACCATTAGGCTGAAACTGGAAGTTGAACAAAAAAGAAAGAAAAGAAAGAAAAAGGAAAAAAAGGGGAAAAAAATATTTAATTTTGACACACATTCTGCCCAACCACCTTTCTACCACTTACTCCTGTTTCTGATCTAAATTACTTGCTATTGAATGTATACACGTATAAAATCATATTCTAATATTTTGATTTTTCAAGCTGTTTATTCTAAACAACTCCAGTGGCTAATAATACACAAATACTTTGTATTGTACTTTTTTTACCTAGAGCTGGGCGATGGAATGGCAGCAATATATATTACGAAATAACTTTTCCTCAATAGACATATGAGAATGGGTCGATAGAATTTTGATACAAAGAACAGAGCCACACGGTGGATGTGCTGCTAACGGCTAATTTTAGCGTAGCTTTAGCCTCCAGGTAACAGGTTACATGGCTGATAAAAATAGACAAAATGAGCCCCCTAAATGATTAAAAAAAAGAGGCGGGGNGAATTCATGTTTTTCTGTGAATTAGATTGACTTTTTTTTTACTAAACGTAAATTCTATATGTTGCTAAAATACCTTAATAATGCAGACAATTGGGAACTACTTGGAGACAGAAAAATGTGATATATGTGATATTTATATATATATTTAGTATTTATATTTAGTGTCTGGGCTCTCCCTTACAGATAGGGTGAGAAGCTCGGCCATCCGGGAGGGGCTCGGAGTAGACCCGCTGCTCCTCCACATCGAGAGGAGCCAGTTGAGGTGGCTCGGGCATCTGATTAGGATGCCTCCTGGACGCCTCCCTGGTGAGGTTTTCCGGGCACGTCCAACCGGGAGGAGACCCAAAGGAAGACCCAGGACATGCTGGAGAGATTATGTCTCTCGGCTGGCCTGGGAACGCCTTGGGATTCCCCCGGAGGAGCTGGCCCAAGTGGCTGGGGAGAGGGAGGTCTGGGCTTCCCTCCTTAGGCTGCTGCCCCCGCGACCCGACTCCGGATAAGCGGAAGAAAATGGATGGATGGATGGATGGATATTTAGTAATTCTGCAAAGGTCAAAACAATGTCAAATTTTTAAAAGTAAAGCAATTTGATCTGAATGTGACTTATCTTCTTATCTTCAGTCACCAATCACAAAAGTGTCTGAACCTTGTCTGTGGTAAACAGTGTCAGTTTCAGCGTTGCCATTGTAGTTCTTAAAGTACTACAAATACTTCCACTCACGGTGGTGTGTTATTGCAAATGGCAGGTCCAACTGTTGTAAGAGAGTCGCTCTTGTAATGCAACACAATCAATGACAATCTTCTGACATTGCATTTTCAGGCAAGCATGGGATGCTTGGAACCACAGCGAAGTAGGTTCTGAGAAAGAGATGGAAATCATGTTCCCTTTACTTGTGTAGAGCCGAGTCGAGACATGCTGAGTAGGCACTGGTGGAAAAAGACTATTGATGACCTTTGCTATGGTAAACGTCCTTCCATTAATGAGGGTTGGCTTTTTATCATTGCTACTGTTAGGCCAGTATGGGAATTTCCCCATTAACACCAGAAATAGAATTATTTAATTTAACTGATTTATAGTAGGGTGGAATCGAATCCTCGAATGGTTTTAATGGTTCAACTCATTAAATTTTTCTAATCATTTTTAACCGATTTAAGGCTTTGTTAAATGTAAAAATGGTAAATGTGTTTCGTTAAATGTTGCACCACAGTCTGAACACATTTTACTGGAGCACAAACCATTGTATAAAGCAAAAAACGCTCCAAAGTTTGGGATCAAGATTGAAACTACAAGCAGATTGGCTGATGCTAATGCTAGCGGGTAGCACGCTCACAATCAAGTGGAGTTCCGAACATACTAAACTAAAGAATGATTAAACTCTACAAGCAGAAGAAAAGTCCCCACCATCATGTTCATTTGTAGATGTCTGCAGCCTGCAGTGGAATGTGGTAAAGCTGCAGCAGATACCTGGAGTTTGGCTGCTACGAGCATGCTGCTCCATACCACTGCAGGGCTATGGCAAGCCATTGTAGTATGTAATTCACAAATGCATTACATCTTTGAATATAATTTAGACTGGAATATTGCCAACCCTTACATAATAAAATAGACATGCCACCATTACATTGTTACCAGTAGAAATTACTTGTTATTAGCATTTCCAGTAGCTCACTACTGATCATGTTAATGAAATAATTAAATTCTACTGATCATATGGATATATTTCAATATGTTATTTTGATGAGTGATATTAATACAAACCTAAAATGTTACAGAAATATAGGTGAATTTTGTTCCATAAAATATTTATTAACTATAAATATCAGATGAGAAAAACAAGAACTCTAATTTAATACATATTATTGAGCCTTTTATAATGAGAGTGACATTTCAGCCTCATAATTTAGTTGTTTTACTTCATAATTTTAGCAGCAGACCGCAGTCTCGTTTTACTTGAAATGTTGTCAAATAGAATATTCGATTAATTGTCAGAGGATTTGATAGAATACTACAATATTCGTTAGCTGCAGCACTGCTTTATTTAATTACATTTGAGCGATCATCTATTTACCATAAAGAATGTTGATTTGTATATTAAAAAATCCCACATTCCACCTTTTAAAAAGACAGAAACTAAGTGTGTTTCTTATTTACTGCACAAAGACCTGTCAAGCTGTGTTCCAACACCAAGCTAATGGAAGGGAGCAGATTTATCATTTTATTTTGAGCATGGGTCATTGATTTCAGGCAGAGAAAGACAAAAAGGAGTGTCTCCTTTCCACTGGGTGGCCAATGCTTGCTGCTGCTTGTCGAGACACCAGCTTTTAGGCTGTTTCGTGTTGTGTAAACTAGGCCGAAGCATTTTAGCACCAGCTTTTTAAAATATGTACCGTGTTGTAGAAGGTAATTACACTTGGAGGATGACATTTAAACCTTAGGTTTTTGTTTGCTTATAACCTTTGATCAGTCAAAGGAAGAGTAATGTCTGTGGAGGCGAAGCAAAGAGGTAAAACCAGAGTAAACATTGGAGCGGCCTACACTCGTTGATTTCAGTTTCAAACCATCTAAAAAAGTCAAATCCCAATTTTTTTCTTTGTTTCTGAACTGTCAATGATCATACATTTATAAATACATGCAGAACACAACACCTTGTCTGATGACACCACATCTGCGGCAGGGTTGTTCACGAAAATTGTAATTCAGCTCTCAACCAGTAGGGGGAGATGCGGGAAACTTACATGTTTTTTAATAGAAGTAGTAATTCTTCATTTAGGATCACAAACACTTTTTATAAGTTAAAGAATCACATTTAAACTGCTACCGTCAGTCTAGAATGATCAACTTCCTGTCTGAAAAGTCTATGTGGTGCTTTTTTCTAACAAAATCAGATCAGAAATTCGAGGGTCCACATGTTAAAAATTCAGAGGAACTGCATGCCAACTTTTGAGTTGTGTAGTTTTCTGAGATCGTCTGAAGTCTGACAGTTTTTTCCTGACACTGGTTTATTAAACCAACTGCTTTTTTTCCCAGACAGGTCATTCTTTTCCATCTGATAAATATTTTTGTGGTAAAAAAAATGCTTTTTCTTCAGCAACTGACTTTATTTTCCTGAAATCTTGGTGTCATAACTGATTCAGACCTGAGCTTCACTGGTCACATTAAGGCTATAACTAGATCAGTGTTTTATCATCTTCATCAATTAGCAAGACTCAGAGGTCTCATGTCCAGACCAGACCTAGAGAAACTCATTCATGCGTTCATCTCCAGCAGGCTGGACTACTGCAACGGTCTTCTGTCTGGTCTTCCAAAAAAAGTTGTGAAGCAACTGCAGCTGATTCAGAATGCTGCTGCTAGAGTCTTAACAAGAACCAGGAGAACCGAGCACATCACTCCTGTTCTTCAAATCTCTACACTGGTTACCAGTAAACTACAGAATCAATTTCAAAGTGCTTCTACTAGTTTATAAATCACTTAGTGGCATGGGGCCAAAATACATGTCGGATCTCCTTACAGTATACACACCCAGCAGAGCTCTGAGATCCTTAGGAAGCAGTCAGCTGGTAGAACCTCGGGTCAGAACCAGACAGGGTGAAGCTGCTTTTAGCTACTATGCTGCACACAGATGGAATCAGCTTCCTCATGAACTCAAATGTGCCCCAACTTTAGTAACTTTTAAATCAGAATTGAAAACTTTCATGTATTCATCAGCCTTTGAATGAATGTTTCTTATGCTGCACCTTCTGCACTGTAACTGCTCACCCTTTAACTTTGTCCTTTTCTTTTTAATTTATAAATCTAAATTGAATTTGTATTAATTGTGTATTTTAATTGTGCCGTCACGTTGATTTTATTGTTCTTGCTATTCTTGCTAAATGAAAAGCATATTTAATTGCCTCTGTGTATGAAATGTGCTATTTAAATAAAGCTGCCTTGCCTTGCCTACAGTATGTATCCAAAATGGTGTAGGTAGAAGCAAAGCTTATAGTGTTCACCTGCCCTTTTTACCTTAGAATATCACGACACCATAACACCAAGATTCAAAATTACATAATGAACTTAAATTTTTCTTCATACCAAAAAAATACAAAAATAAAAATGAAAAAGACTATGCAACACAATCCAAGAATAATACAAGGCATTTGAACGTAATTTTCCCTACTGTAACAAAAACTATTTTTTTCTGTATGAAGTCTCTTGAAGCCAATCATATTTGAACACAATTTTATATTTTTTGGACAACTATTCCAGATGTTTACGACTTTACCGGATACACCGTGATTTATTTTTACTATGGTACGTGTCTTTGGTTTTTTTAAATAATAAAGAACCTCTCAGGTCATAACTTGATTTTTAAAATTTGAAACAGAGTCTAAACACAATGAGGCAGAAGTTTGTTTTTTGCTTTATACATAATTTGTATTGTGACGTAATTGACTAAGTCACTGAATTTCAAACTGTTTAAATGGATGAATAGTGGGTTGGTTGGTGCATAGTTATTGAATTGATATTTGACTTATATGTGTTTCGCCAAACTTCAATGCAATGTGTCATATATGGAGATAATAATGAGTAATATATGGTGGTTAGTGAATTCTGAGAACGAAAGTAATGGACTTTATACAAAATTGCAATAGTTGTTGATTTAGCCTCCAGGAGAGTGCAGAGCGCCTCTCGGCTAGCAGAAGCTAACCATTAGCATTAGCAACTCCACAATACGGCAGAACTCCTTCAGGTTTGTGTTATTTGTGGAGATAAATCATCTACAATGCAGAGTGAATGTAGGCAGCGGCCGCGTTGCTGTTAGCCAATCAGAGGCGAGATGTCGAAATACAAGGAAGTAAGATTCCAAATCCTGCCGTCTGAAGCTCACCTCTCCTCTGGCTCACTTCTAATTCCTTAAACAAGAATACGAGATCTTTTTCCCCACAGAGATCGACTCACTAGACTTTCATTTACACTACAGACCACTGCAAAAACAAGTGGACGTGGTCTTTACCACAACAAGGAATCCGGTGTTCCCTCGAGACGATTTTTAAGCCTTTGTGGACAGTTCTGAATGTTTTCCCACACCTGCATTACGCTTTGTGTTCCCTGCTGCCGTTTGATTTGGTGCAGTGAGTCTTAGCAAAAGGTCATTACTTTGTAATATAGCAAGCCAGCAAAGCATAATGAGACACAGCCGTGGTTCGGGTTGAGGCTTCAGACTGAGCAGAACAATAATTAGTCAGTTTTACTTTCAAAGGTTTGAGACCTTTCGCTGTTGCCAGGAGACGGTCCATCATAAGTGCTCTGAGCAGAAACCTAAAAATATGATTTGTAGAAAAGTAGTAATTTCCCAGAGTGGTGCAGTGTCTGTGTCAAGGGAAGTCAGGCTAACAACACATTATTTACCACTCAGTAAAAAAAACAAGATGGTGTTTTTGCTTTCGTGGCTATTGTGATTCTACAGCTACCTGCAGGCCTACGGGTTTTTTTTAGGGGACTTTTATTTGACAGGCCTGTCATATTCAATCACAGCTGCCAACCTATTACAGGGCAATGAGCGTAAAGGGAAGGGGGTTTAGAATACGGTATTTTATTACACAACATGAATTTGTCAAACAAGAGCCATTTGAAAAGCCTATAAATATACTCGATTATTATTCCTGTTTGCTGTCACATCAGCATCTCCATTATTGACTTCACAGTCTGTAAATTGAATTTACGTGTGATGAACCGGCTCCTGCTCACGCTGCCGAAGACGAACATGATGAAATCTTTTGTCCTGTTCTAATCCCTGCTCTTCGGGAACCGGTATACGAAAACAAAACGAGAACGAAGCATTGATGAATGAGAAATACTTTCATCTTCACCAATCTGCATGCATTCAAAATTCTGCATCAGCAAGGGTAATTTTATTGTCCCTGCAGTGTGCGTGGAGTCCACAATTGTCCCAGAATTTAAAAAAAAACCCAATAAGAACCCTTTATTAAAGCCTCAGTCCCAGTGCGAGAAAAAAAATCGCTCTCCTCCAGCCTCTTGATGCGCTTGATTATTCACGGCTCTCACCTCGGAAAGCCACGACAACGAGATGATGAATGCCGCAGCTCGTCAACTGTAACAGCGATGAGGGGAACGAGAGTGGAAAGACAAACAAATAAAAGGAAAATCCTCAAACAGGAGCTGCCGTTTGAAGGTGTATTGTCGAAGACGGCTCTGGGAGCTTTATTCCGGTTCTTTGTCAGCCTTCACGTCCTGATCTCAAAGGATTTGCAATCAAATCCTGGACGTGACAAGTAATGACTATTTTTAGCACATGAAGTGTTAGATAATGGCCCATTACAGTACTCCATCTGAGCCGATTCTGGTTCTATTTACTGTTTTTTATAGTGGCATGGATCAAAAAGTGGGAAGTTGCCTTTCCTTTCCCTCCTTTGGAAGCTCTTATAGCCCCGTACATTACTGCATTTTTCCTTGGCTTAAAAAAGCACTTATCCAATGTGAGTAAATTAGGCATTCAGCCGATTAAGGCCCACCAAGGGTTTTGTAAGGGGAACACGAACAAGTTCAGACCCTTCCTCTGGCACTGTTTCATAGGCTTTCATATAAATATAACCCCCGGGTCAAGTTGGCTCCAAGTATTCGGCAGTGACGTAGAGGTGGAGGAGAATCCTTCCCATCCTTTTTTAATGATTCCGACTTTACTTGGTTTTGTGCTCCTGCTGTCTTCACATCCCTGGTGTTTCCAATTCCCATCCTCTCTATAATATATTTATGACCTTCTCACACTGCAATTTGTCTTCTACTGTCTGTGTGAAATTTGAGATTCCCCTCATCTCTTTATGTTTTCCCTCATTGGAGCTCACTGGTTTTATTTTCATACTCTTTTAGAATTATGTTTTGTCTTGATGTGGAGCCATTTTATATATATTTTTTATATATTAAAGTTTGACTCTGCATAAACAAACATTTTAAAAGGACACAACACCCCCCACCCCAATCAAAATACCTATAAATGTTATTGCAACATCATGCTGTATTAGTTAGAGCTCTGAATATGTGTTGGGAATAAAATTCTCTGGGAGCGACCTTACTTTAATTGACTCTAAAAGGTAATTACTTGAAGATATTTATTTTTCTGAAAGTTTCAATACAATTTTTCCACTTTTTGAGAGATTTTGCTAACAGGCGAACAGGGTTGTCTGTCAATCCCAAAGTTTAGAGCAAAAATGTTGCACCTATAAAAATCTAGACTATGTATTGTGGAGGAACTCTGCCTACCATGACACCAACATTCAGCTAATTTTTTGTAAAATTAACCGAGTTGTAGCCATTTGACCATTTTAAATTGTTAATAAATGGCCTGTATTTGTATAGCGCCTTCTTAGGGTTCTACAACCCCCCAAGGCGCTTCACAACACAATCATCCAACCATTCACATGCTGGTGATGATGAGCTACAATGTAGCTACAGCTGCCCTGGGGCACACTGACAGACACGTACACTGGCATCACCAGTCCCTCCAACCACCACCAGCAGGCAAGGCAGGTTAAGTGTCTTGCCCAAGGACCCAACAGCAGCATTCTCTGGCGGGAGCCGGGATCGAACCTGCAACCCTCCGATTACTGGACAACCCACTCTACCTTCCGAGCTACTGCTGCCCAATAGGATGGTGTGGCTAAATAACATTTGATTGACTGCAAACGTTAATCAGTTGTGAATGGATATTTAATTAAAATCTGTGCAGGGGATTATGAGAAATGTATGGATATGCAACAGACCAACATGGCTGACCCAGACAAGTTTTTTTTTTTTTAACCAGAAAAACGCTTGCCGAATGAGAAGCAATTAGTGTGTGAGGAGTGAGGACTCAATTAATACAACACCAAATTTGGGTGCAACATTTATAAAAACCTCTTGAGGTATAGCTGTTTTTCTGTTTTTTAATGCTAGTTGGCTGTTGTGGCTATCTTGAGTTGAGTTCACTCCAAAAGTGAATTGATTGGTGCATCCAATAGGTAATTTCTGAGACATTCTTACCCCTCATTCACACTGACTACGGAACGGATGCCGTCAAGTTTTCTTAAGCCTAGTTTATACTTCTCTGTTTGCAGAGGTCCAGAGACATGCTACTGCATGATCCGTCGTCGCAAGGGCTCAAAGGACAGATGGAGTAGAGCCTAATTTTCTAACTAGACGTCGAAAGTGATGGAGACCACAAGCCTGTGATTGTTCAGGATGTTGCTTCCTTTAACTTTGTCAACAGCACCGCCATCCCCTCTTAAAAAATAAAATGAGTGCCGAAGATATCTAGCAGCAGACATGGAGCAGATTGAGGAACGTCTCGCGGAAAAAGTCCAACAATATAAAGGCTAATACAGCCGTGACTGAAGGTGAACAAAGATATGCAGCAAACCGTTTAATTCTTATATAGTGCCGGGAAACTATGGGAAACGTAGGTTCGGAGGTGGTGACTGCATGAAGAGGTGGAGTAGAATCAGGGATAAACGTGTTTGTGTTAAAAAGTTTCTGAAATAGATAAAAACGGTATAAACACACTAGAGACGTGACTGCAATGATGGCAGGATAGCCTGGATAAGTGCTACGCCCTCTGCTGTCCTGGCGGAGAATTGCTTCACAACACAGACACGCCAACGGAGAGGTATATAAGGCAAACGTCTCCGTCAATATGTGTGCGAGTTTAAACTTGCTGACAGAGAAGTATAAACAAGGCTTTAGGGGTTTTCCAAATGGGCTGCCATTCACATCGACTGTGGTTCGCGTGTTGGCCATCACCGGAAATTTGCTCCCACTAAAGCACCAAATTTTGGGAGTTCACACAAAGTGTGACATGATACATTTACAGATATGCTAACTTGAACTGTCACACACAGTTGATAATAATGAAAAAAGTCGGATAAACAAATCAACATGGCTTTTATTTCGAGATATACCGAATGCACCTCGCTGAACCACGTCTCACTTCAGATAAAATAGACTCCACGTAGAAACTTTCGGAAGCTCCGGATTCGCAACGCACCACAGCCAGTGTGAATGTTGTGATTGGACTCAAAGATTTTTGGTCTTTGTGGAAGCCGTAGGAAAACCGGACCGCATCCGTTTCGTACTCTGTGTGAATGAGGTTTTAGAAATCCATCTAATGGTTCCTTTCTTACAGAAAGAGGTAGAAGTGCCACAGTTGAAAATGATGTAGGAAGTATAAAATAAAAAAGTAACTAATACCAGACAAACCATAAAAATAATTTTCCAGTAGCTCCATCTACCGTACATTAGGGTTCTGGTTCTTTAGGAATCAAATGTACTATTTTATACTTGTCAAACATTGTTAGCTTTGACATTTCTTTTTGTAGATACCGCCGCATATGGGGGAAAATCTGTCTTTGCAACAGTAGACACAGCACTTATCATTTGCTTGGCCAAGCCTTTTTTGTGCTTGAATGATTCATAAGTCAGTGTTGAGTCACTTAAACAAAAGACAGGTCCTGAAAATGGTCAAGGGCAAGAACTGGACTGTAAATTTGTGAAAGGGCAGCATTAACACAGTAAGACAAAAGAGCCTCAAAACAAGGCTCTAGCTTAAAAACACACTGAAATCAAGCCAATGTACGCCATAAAACAGAAAAATGTCATTATCCTTTAGTGTAAAGTCTTATATATTGGCTTGAATAAAAAAGCAGCCGCAGAAAAGCTTGTACAGCAGAGTAAGAGCTTCTGTCCGTACAGCAAGACATCCGATTTAAAGTGTTTTTTTTTTCACGTCTGCTTGTTCAGCATACCTAAAGCAAAGTGAAGGAAAAAAGCCACACATACGCTTGAAAATGTAACTCCCAAGCTGTCATCCAGACATCTTTCTGGTTTTTTATACTTCAAAGCTCTTTCAAAAAACATAACGAAGAATGACAGCCCTATTATACCGAGAAACAGCTGCCAACTGTTCAGGAGATACTGGACGGAACGATGGGTACCATTATTCATAATTAATAGCCCCACGGTTGTCGTAGGCACCCTGCCTATGCATATTTTAAAGTATTATCCCGTGAATATGTTATGTATAGGACTTGTAAGAGAATTGAACAAAAGAAGTCAACATTCCAGAAAGGGATGTGAACTCTACTTACCAGTATCTGCTCACCGCTTCCTCCCAGTGGACTCTGTTGCTATGGGACTAAAAGACTAATTTAGTCTTTGCATAGGAAAAGCAATTTAAAGTCTTTGTAGAGACATTTTCTATATTCCAGAGGGAAACGGACTATTTGTCTCATAGGGATTTGCACATCTGGGATTGCTTCATCTGAAACAGCTAAGGATTTTGTCTGTGGAATCTTGTATTATAAATATGCTGAACATATTGGAGTCCTTAAATCACGACGGGTGCAGAAAACAGCCAAATAAAGTGCTTGAAATTTAATTTAAATTGCGTTTGTGTATGTTCTTGCACAGGCAATGTGCAAACTCACTGTATTGTAGATGTTATATTGCAACACCCTCACAAATCTTTAGTAAACTTAAAACAACACTTTTTCGACACGTTGGTGTGTTTTTTATTCTCAGCTCCCATTTTGCATCTCATTATTTCTATAGACACAGTTTATTATTAGATCCAGGATCTGGTGCAAGCAGGCAGCTAGAATGTGTTTTCATTAGGTGCGTGAAAATTCAATAACTTTGCAAATAATTTAGCAGCTGCTAAAGTGTTGGCTTTAATGTTTGCCTACAAAGCCCGATAATTATGTTGTTGACCATAATTTTATTTGGCATTAAAACTATATTTGGTACTTTGATACTAAAGACGGCATTATTGTTATTGTAGAGTTCATTTAGCCCCTGATTACTATGGTCTTGAAAGTTTTATACAATTTATTTCTCTATGCAAACAAAAACAAACTGTCCCACTACTGTATGTTCAAGAAGGCTGCAGGTTTGAATCCTGGATGCAGCCTTTCTACAGGGAGTTTGCATGTTCCCCATGCATTTTTGGGTTTTCTTTAGGTACCCCGATTCCCTCCTACACACCAAAAACATGCAGGTCAGGTTAATTTGAAACTAAACAATGGGGCGATGGTGGCAAAGGAGTTAAGTGGCCGCCTTGCAATCGGAAGGTCGCAGGTTCGCATCCTGCTCAGTCTGTTGCTGTCGTTTTGTCCTTGGGCAAGACACTTAACCCGCCTTGCCTGCTGGTGGCACCAGTGTAAAGCAGCCTCTTCTCTGTCAGTGTGCCCCAGGGCAGCTGTAGCTACATTGTAGCTCATCCTCAGCGTGTGCATGGGTGGATGACTGTGTTGTGAAGCGCCTTGGGGGGTTGTAGAACCCTAAGAAGGCACTATACAAATACAGGCCATTTACCATTTTAAACTGTCCCGAGGTGTGAGTGAATAGGTGACTGGTTGTTTGCCTTTCTGTGGCCCAGGGATGGACAGGAGACCATTTCCGAGGTATCCCCCACCTCTCGCAAGATGCCAGCTGGTGTTCAGCTCCTCAGGTTAAAGGTTTGCACTACATTTGAACTATCAGTCATTGCCATTGGCTAAGTGGGTAATTTCTACATTAGCCAGTATTTCTGAAGTGGAGGATCTGCACTGCAGCCAAGTCTCGGCCACGCCTCCGACTAGCTCGGCCTCTCACGAGCCAATACAAAGTGATTTGGCTCACAGATGCTCGCATCCTCCATTAAGGCTGTTATGGCAAGTCTACACAACAAGCTAGGTTTTAAATGCAAACACGGTCACGGAACACTCACCCCTCCCCTTGGGTAGACGCTTCTGCCGGAACCGGAAACCCATGATGCCAGAGGAAACGAGATAGTGCTAAATACCAGTCACCGTTTTCTAGGTCCAAACGTCTTTTGTTGTCCGTGACTTCAAATGGTGTTTTTCTTTTTGGGACTCTGGTAGTTTGTCCTAAAGTTGAAGTGGTAGCAGCCAGCTGTTTCTCCTTCTCTGATATTATTGAGCCACAAACCTCTCACCAGTGGTGTTTTGTTGCTAAATATGTGAGTGCGAAATGAATGGAGGACTCAGGGAAGTGCGCGGTTCAGCGAGACCGACTACCGGATGGTCCAATAGATGCTTTCGGTCTGAACGGTACTATTGGCAGAGGTTTTTAGACAAATGCTTGAGATTTGTTTAGAGCCGACTACCCTGGTCATGGACTGTTTGATGCAGTACCCTCAGGGAGGAGGTTGAGGTCCTTACAGACTAGAACCTCACGCCGCTATGTTCCCTATGTTGAATATTTCTGATGTATCATAATCTATTTATTGATTGACTTGTATGTATGTTCGCACATTGCCACCAAAACAAATTCCTAGTAGATGAGTCTCTCACCTACATGGCAATAAATTGATTCTGATTCAGTTTTTTTCTAATTCACCGTTAGCAGTGTTAGCTCAACAAAGCTTAGCCTTCTTTACCCGATATTAGAGTAAAACTAAGGAATGCCGTGGCTTCTTAGGGGTACAAGAAATAACTTCTGGGTCGCTCCTGTTTCTGGCTTAGCTTCTTTTCTGCTGCGTTTTGCTAGCTGGTGTCAAATCACAAATGCCAGCACAGACTAGGCAAACACTATGGGCTATCAGACTTTAAACAAAGACTAAGTCCCTCTTTAGCTTTTTTGACAGGAGAATAACCGACAACCCCCCAGCTGGTTTCAAAATAATCTTCTTTCCAACATGATTGATACATTAGACTGTTGCTTATTTCACAGAGAAAATCCTACACATTTTACCTTTAATGGAGGAAAACCGTACTTGTATGGTCATATTTTGGACCTGCATTCTATGACAAGCTAGTTAGCATGCCTCTACCAGTGTGCTACCAATTAATGATACAGCCACACGGTTCAGGAAAGCACTCTCTCTCTCGCTATAGGTTGCTTTATTTCTTAAATGTAAAATTATTGACATAAAGCAATAAATGAACAGTTGATGAGGAACAATGAATGAGTATAAAAGTTCTTTAGGCACCTGTAGTTTTATAAATGTCTAAAGAAAAAGCTAATGACCTCAAATGACTCACATCAAACCCATTCACATTGAGATTGGCATCTCAGTAGAGGGGAATTAAATGTTCTTCTCACAGAGACATCCAGAGGCACCGAGCACGTCAGCCCTCTTTACTCTTCTGTGTAGCACTTTGATGATTCAGGTAAAAGGATCAGCACATTCTGACGCACTTAAGCAATGTCCCTTCAGCACACAATCAAATCTGGTCTGCCATGGTTATCGTTTATTGCTTCAATGCGAAGTGCACACCGACACATGCATCGTTCTCGAGAGGGACTGTAGAAGAAGAAGAGAAAGGTGTGAGAAAATAAAAGCCTGCAGCTAAGAAAACAGCAGGAGCTCGTTCAATGGGTAGATGCCTTGAGCAATGACAGCTTTTGCAAAACGATGATTGCCTTACTGGCTCTATCCTACGTTCTGCCTTTGTAATCAACATTTGGCTAATATTTTATACAACAGTGCTGTATTGGAGGAAAAATTCAGGAGGCTGTTTTTCTACCCATGTTTAACTGCATGGATAATTGCTAAAAACAAAGGGATTGCATGATTAAAGGGTATCGTCAGTGTTATTTTCTCCTCCTGCATTTCATGCCTTCCCTTTGTTTCCCATGCTGACTCAATAACTTCTTCTCATTTGTAGGGAGCTGAAAGGACAACACAGCGTCCCTTGGGTCACGCTATCCTGAAACACACACACATAAACCGGTTTGCTTGAACAAACAGAGGCATACGGCGTTCGGCTGTATAAAACAGTCCCTCTCTTCTTTCATTAGACCCATACACAGGTGCGGAGCAAGCCACTGGCTGATGAAAAATAATTTATCAAAGTCTGTGGTGGCATTGCAGCAACCTTTTCCCCCAAATGTCACCTTCAAAGGTAGCTCCTTGCTCACACATTATTGTTCTAAGGTAACAGAGCTCAGGAATTGCTTGGGGCGACTAATCGAGGTTCCTATTATGAACGCTGTGATTAAATGGCCCCCGGTGTGGTAACAAATCCCCAGATCACCCCGCACCTGCTTTAATCTACATTGTGTTAGTGAAGAAAAGGGCAAAAACCAACTCTTCTCAACTATCAGCCTTCTTCTTCACCGATTATTTCACTTTGTTTAAAACTTTTAGCGGTCCAAAGGTTAGACGAAACATATTTAGCCTGAAGTGAGCAGATTTCCGGTAACTGAAGAGGGTTACATACATTTATTTTCATACCGTAAAGGTATTTTAAGTTGTTCTGGGTAAAGAAAACTTTTTTCTGAGCATTTATTTAGCCCAGGTTCCGTGGTACGCTCTATCACGTGGGGTTTCTTTTTAGATTTGGACGGTTTCCTAAATTTGCTGGCCATTTTTTGTTCAATTGAAGATCAAAGGAGCCCTTTGGAGTTTTCAGACTTGCTTGTTGGTGCATTACAGATGAAATTGATCTCCAGGCATGGTTTGGTACCAACTTCAAAGGCTGCACTGCATTTAAATTGGAGGAAAAGTTTAATGAAACCACAACTACAAATAGGTTCTCTTCCTGCAAGGCCAATCCATAAGGGTAGAGGTCCTTAGATGTTACTTTGTGGCTCTTTCTGCCTTTTGTCTTCAGTAAGCAGAATGTAGCTTCTCAAGGCCGAGGTTAGATTTAAATGAATGGAATCAAAAACTTCTGAGTTTTCTTCATAAAGGGTCTTGGGCCTATCAACTACATCATGAATCAGAGGCAGTACATCACCAAACATCTCTTAAATTAATCCCTTTGATATGGAAGCTAGCCAACTTCAGGAAGACGTGGCACAGTTCAGACCAAAAAGCATTTATTTTTTAAAATAATTTCCTTTATGTTTTATCAATAATATGAAAGGTTCTCCATTTATTTTCACCTCTGAAAAGTTTCATACAAGGTTTCTTCACTGTTGCCTTACATTTCAATTTTAAAACTTTTTTTTACAAAATAAAGACCTTGCTATGGATGGGTTTTGTCAGGCCTTGGTGTGAGGCTCTGTGAGTTCTGGAGAATCCCGGAACGGCCAGCGTGCTCTAGGGCCGGTGGGTGTGCTCCAGGCCATGGTTGGCGCCTACCTAAAAGCGAAGGGTTTCTCAAACTTTTAAAGGTGATGTAGAATGCAGTTAATCAACAATCTAAAACAGCTTTGAGCCTCTAAAAAGCATAAAAATGTTCTTTTGGCTTTCATCTGTCCCAGGAGCCCTGATACAGGCCATTCCAAAAACCCCTAAATCAGCCTTGCTGTGAAAAAAGCTGTCGACCCCTGCCACTCAGCCAGGACATGAATATGATAATGAGCTGCTTGCTGATTTGTTGGTTTTCCCCAGAAGGCCTCAGACACTGGAGACATGCAGGTTTGAGGAGGCGTGGCTCCCCCTTATGACGTGTTAAGGAAGACTTTCTCAGAACAGAAGTTTTTCTCTCGCCTTTTTCAACTTTCTAATTTACATAAAAAGTAGGTCAAACATGGCTTTGACTTTTTAGTATGCTACTGTTGACCACCCAAGCTGTCTTATTCAACAACAAGAAAAATGGTTTACATTCTAGGTCCTTTTTAAATCTAGTTGAAAATCTGAAAAGTTCCACCACTGACCAAGACTTGTTAGACAAAAAGGACTATAGATGCAATGTTTCAGGTCTCTTAATTGTAAGCACTTTGTGTGTCCAACTGAATAAAACATGCCTATTTAAAGCACTTTACCTATATAAGACTCTGTAATAAACATGTTGTGTCGAAATTGGTCATAAGAATTGAAAACTCCATTTTGTTACTAGTGCCACACTAGCATGATGTCATCTAGCACGTAGACGCTTTCCAACAAAAGCCCTTTTTATTTGACACACCATGCCGGCAAATAAACGTAATATTGCCACAATGGTGTGTCGTATGAACGCGCCGTGATAATGCAGGAATTTTGCAGCGTTTGTGCCGCCACGCTTGGTAGTAATACTGCTGCAACGCCAGACTTGTGAATGCACATTACGCTTTGGCGCAACAGAGGGTGATGTCATGATCATGTGATGAAGTAATGCCGAGCCCTGACCTGCAACTCTATTGAAAATGAAAGTAAACACGGGCATAAGTTTTGCTTTTTTAAACAGAATCAGCTGATGATAAACTGGAGCGTTGTCGACAGGGTCCGAAATTAACGGTCGCCACTCGCCAAATGCGAGTAAATTGCTCCACTTGGCGAGTAAAATTTGGAGCGCCACTCGCCACATGGCGAGTAAATGTTTACACCAAATTAGTTATGTTTATCAGTCGTCTTTGATGGATTTCTGTGACGCTCCTCTCCCACCTGCATGCGACGTACACAGGCGAACGCGAAACGTGAGCGCCGCACCCTACGTCATTTCCGCCTATCCCATTCACTGTTTATCAAGGTAGCAGTTAGCTTCATGTTAAAACTAGCGGCGAAATGTGGAGGTTTTTACCTAGAGTCAGCAAGCCTTCAAAACAAAAACTCGTGGAACTGGAAGAAAAACCACCAGGACCAGTGGCAACCAGAAGATTTAATGAAACGTGGCGAACTGTGGCTACATTATGAACCAGAATATGCGCAAATGAGCTGCACCGTTTGCCGCCAGCACGCTAGGGAGAAGAACCGTAACAATTAATTTGTCATAGGACTGACTGGAGTATAAGCCCTGACATACTTTCAGATATGTTGCATTTAGTGTGTGTGAGTTCTTCAATAACGGCACTCTTTATATCTTGAGGAGACGGCGCTCTTTTAATCTGTTAGCTTAAACAGATACATGCACGCCGGTTGCCCCCGGAACTCTCGTTTCCGTGTGCCCACAAACACTTCCAGGTCACTCATAACTCACCTCACTTAACCGAACAGACAAATAAGACAACTTCTATTTGTTCTTATCATTACAAGATATTATCATGGTGTAGCTGTGTTCTCCAGAGATCTGGGACCACAGACATAGACGCCCCGTGGACGGGTGCTGCCGTAATTGCCGGCCGCCATCTTAGATGGGTCTCCATTCGCCCCCAGTGCATTTATTTCTACTGAGGAAGGTGCTTACCCAACTAAAAAACACATTTTATCAAACTTTTTCACAAAATCAGACACATGGTATGGCATGATAATTAAAACACAATTAAACAAAATAAATAAAAATATAAAATCCCATCGGATAGGCTAGAAAAGTCTCAGAAAAGTCCCACGTGATCTGTTTTCAATAGTGAGCCGGTTGTTGCAACTGTAGGCTGTAGAAAAAACAGGCTTAGTAGTGCACCCTGCAACTCCAGTTGGGTTCAGAGCGTGAGGGACCCATTCAATATGGCGGCGCCGCTGTTACGCTCTCCGGCGTCTACCTATTCATGTTTATGGAGGCCAGATTTCATTGACAAAGAAAACAAGGAGTCTTACTAGATTTCAATAAAAGAGTTCATTAAAAACATTTTTAAAAAGTAAAAAAAAAAAAAAAAATCAAATTACTAAAAAGTTGTTTTTCTTATTAATAATGTTTTAATTATGATGTCACTCCTCTGTTTTAATAAAAAATAATACCATATTATAGAATAACGTGCTTTGGGTAGATATAAATCATTTAAAATTTTGGCCGGTAAAAAATATGCTTGGCCGGTAGATTTTAGCATGAGTCAAAAATTTAGTTTCGGACCCTGGTTGTCGAGCTCCAGGAGCTTCCCTTCATTAGAGCTGGAGCTCAGATAATCTGACAGTTCACAGGGACTGTGGAGGACAGACACCTTTAGGAGCAACTTGTGAAAAAAACTCAAGGACCATGGCTTCAATCGCAATAAAAGCAAGTTATGTCCAAGATAAACGAAAGTCCGCGGCAGCGCAGAGACAACCCCCTTTATACAACCTTTGCGTAATCTTTTGTAAAAGGAACACGATTGCACCACATTACCGCCACGGTCTGACCACTTATAAATGACCTTATGTTCCCAGATGCCGCCTCAGCTTTGCAGCAAATTGGCAGCATTGTTTTATAAAAGAGGCAAAAGATAAAGTTGTACAAAGGTAGGGCCTGGGATGGGGTGCCATTGTAAGAGTATGTAGTAGGATTGGCATGGGAATGTGCTGCTGGAATTTGTGGTGAGTAGGGATGTAACGATTCACTCAAGCCACAATTCGATTGCCGATTTTAAGTTCACGATTCCGATTTTTTACGATTTTTCACAACAAAATGAATTTCAGTTATTGTATGGCAAAATAAATTATTTTTTACTATTTCCCTTTAGTCTTTGTTTCAAATTGTAACTTTCTATTGTCTTACTAACAAAACTTAACACTGAACAAAGTAATAGCGGTAATTAAAGATTATATGGAAATGATCACAAATCGTTTCGTGCTCAAAAAAGGTTTTATTTATTTTGAATGTCATCTGCATGTATGTCTCTGAAATCGATTTTCTTTTTTTCTACAACGATGGACATTTAAACTAGTTTGCACCGATTTTAAATCGATTCTCGAAGCATCGTTACAACCCTAGGGGTGAGGGATTGACAGAGAACGTTGGAGGCAAGAAAAATAGCAGGAATTTATCTATTTGGTGAGTATCCTTGATCATTTCTAGACATCCAACTAAATGACCTTTGCCCTTGTGACTCGTTTCAGGGAAACCTTTTGATCCTGCCTGTTCCACATAATTAGCTTAGTGGTTTTTTCACGATTCAAAAGTAAAAATACACCTCAGATGTTCTCGTTGTTCTTCTTGCTGTTTGCACAAGTATAAACCTTTCTAATATGGTAAGCTTTCCAACAAAGGGAAAATGCTTGGTCGGTCTATACATGTCAATGATGAATATTAAGGGTTAGGGTAAAGGAGGTTGACCAAATTTCCTCCAGTTGAAAGACACTCAAGAGTTTTAGTCTACTTTATTAGAGTCATAATGTGAAAATCCTTTGACCAAAACACTAACATTCATGCAGGTTATTTTTTTTTCCCCAGTTGACAGACGGAAGTGTTCTGAAGTTCCAATTGACCACATCTTGACTGTTCATGACAACAATTTTCAAAGAATAGACTTTTAATGGACCCCAGATGTTTCATGTCAAAAGGACTGTCTATTTGCTGTCTTCAAGTGCTATTAAGCTAAGCTTTTGGCTTCCAGCTACTCTGATTAACCACATTTCTGTTCATAATGACCAGCCTTCATGTTAGCCTGTAAGTAATTTCATACACAAGAGAGGCCGCCGAAATAAACAGGCAAATCCCTTCCCTGGCGTGTTCGACGGGGTGCAGATCTGGCAGTTCAGACAGCTGTGGCATTTGTTTGATATGGTTTTCATGTTCATCAAACTCGTGAATGACCATGCACGCCCCGCGGATGACAGCGTTGTCATCCTGGCAGAAGGCGCTGGGATCTGAGCGAGCTGTGAAAAACCTATTATAGATTGAAGCCGATCATCATTCAGCAGTGCCCTCGGAGGGGTTGAGTTGACCGAGATGCAGCCAGAAAAATGAACTTTGCCTGTTTTTGTGAATCATATCTCTAAGTTACTGAGGTGTGTTCTCTGTTTTGGCACTTCCAACGTGTGTGTGTGATTCAGCAAAGCGCAAGATAAGCCAGCAAGGTACCTGCAGAACCTTTCAAATGGGAAGTAGGTGGAAGAAAAACCCTCCTTGTGCTTGTAATTGACAAAAAGGAAGAAAAAACCTGCTAAATGGATGATTCATACGTGAACATTTACATGACAAAGCATACAAATGTCCCAACAGGCTTTTCTATTGTGTTAATGTTGAGATTTTGCTCACACTGATAGATAAATCTCATTTTTAACAAACAGCTAAAGCTTTTGCGGTGGTATTGGTCAATTCTGGAGCAATTCTGATCACGCTGATTGATTTCTGCCACTGAAACGCTGCAGTGCGTCCAATCTGTTTGGCCTAAATCCAAACTAAATCACAATAATTTGTCAGTCGCAGCTGTTCTCCCGCCTGAAGGCTTCGAACATCCAATATGGCTGCCAGAGGACTTGCTACATGACTTCTGTAGCAGTGGTTACCAGTGCCTGGGGACCCGGAATGTTCCTACTCACGCCTCCTAATGGGACACGCATATGGGATGATGTGAGCGCTATTAAATGCTGTTAACTAGGTTTTAAAAAAAGGAGAAACTAGCAGTACTTTGCCAAGATTTAAACCGGTCACGCTGCAGATAAATGAGCTGCTGGTGTGTTTTGAAAAGGCTGCAATGAGACTCTTGGCTTTTGGTTTCTTTTTTTAAAGAAATGTACAGATCATCGTGCAGCAGAGCAAGTCTTTATTGGTTTTTATTAGTTCCACTACAACTGGCAGCAGCAGCAGAGGCCTCTGTTGTATTGGGAAAAAAAAAAAGATAGAAGCACTTGAAAGCCTTTGATCACATTCAATAAACCCGTGTTATACAGGCTGAATACACAAAAAATTAAATTAGTTCCTGCTTTGATTGTTAGAAGAGGCTTTTGTATATTTCATACTCCACTGATTTTTAATGACGTTCTTTTCCCATCCCAATGAAAAAAGACATATTGACAAACTCATTCTGGCAGATCACATTACTGACCATACTAATTAAATCCTCCGTAAATGTCTTTGTTGGAAGACATTCATCTAAGTTTGTTCAATCAGTTTGGGAATCCTATGTAAGTTTCATTAGGAGTTCATTGAAGGGAATCGGTACAGCCTAAAATATGAATGTTTGGAAAATCAATTGATTAGATGGTGGAAGATTTTATTTTTTGTTTGGATTCTTTTTTTTAATGTCTATTATCAATAAGCTAGTGTGACTACATAGCACAATGATTAACAATTACTGGACAAACCCTTCGTGACGTCACCTATAGGTTTCTGAGGATTGGATTTGAATCCTAGTGGGTCCCACCACTGCCACCTTGGCCGTGTCACACGCCTCTACACTCCCGTACAATACATAAATAGGCAAAGAGGCGGAGCTAAGAGCAAGGCCCTGAGGATGCGGGTCCGCCATTACTCCCAGCTACAAGCTAAGTGAGCTAACGTAAGCTAACAAAGGTTTGCAGTGTGCCTTTAGCCAGCCACGTGGTTGAGTGACTAACATTTAACACACATCAACTCACCGAGCTGCGGAGTATCTGTGGTCTCCCTCAGAGAGCTCCACAGGCAACAAGCACATACTCAGACGGCAGCGGTCGAAGATCCGGCCCAGAAGGGAGGAAAATGGTACCGAAACTCAATCTCCCGCCCTCCCCTCCACTGTAGCGGTGGCACCGTGGGGCTCTGGCCACGGTGGGGCAGCGAAATATAAGTGACATTAGAAGATAAACAAATCAGAAGGAAGTGTAAATGGTGAAGTAAAACTTGACAGAGTATGGGGAGCCTAAGTCTCCTCCCCTTCTGGTCAGCTCATGGGTCCCCTGACTGAAAAAGAAAAAGAATGAGAATGGGGCTATGAAATTTATTTTCTAGTCTGGCTTTGTCCTGAAATACACGTGTTGTACTTCAATAAATATGTATGTGTGTTGTGTCTATGTCACGTATGCTATTGCCACCTGTAGAAAAAAGTGCTTTCCTGGCATCAAAATGTGTCTTTAAAATTCACAGACATCATTTGTTAAATCTATGGCACATATCAAACGAGACCAGAAAATAACTTTTAATGCTCCATAGACTCCCTTTTTTTGGGCAGTACAGGACCCATGGACCAGAAGTAGATTGGTGTGACTTAGGCTCCTTATTTACAGAATAAAGTTTGTCAGGATCTGACTGGGATTGGACTGAACAGACACAAGCATAAGTAGGAATGTGGTGTGTTATATTGTTACGACCCAAGCGCGGAGTGAACTGACACTGGGTTTGAACAGACACACAGTTAATATAGGAAACCCGGCGCGCAGCTTGAAAGGAAACCAGAGTGCACAATGGTTCCAGAATAAAGCGAAATGACTTGCTGGTAGTTGACAGGCATGATGTACAGACTGGTTGCTTGGGAGCTCTGGAACAGGTTCAGGTCAGGCATGAAATGCTAATAGAAAGGCCAAAACGATTATTAAGCCATGAGCAGTGATTCCAACTTCCTGAAATACCCCCACACAGATGACGTGGCCAGGAAGTCCAGGTTGGAGGATGTGATGGGTAGTGAAGTGCTGAGGCAGGTTTGGTATCAGGGGAGTGACTTGTGGGATGAAGGCTGGTTCTGGAGTTCTGGGGCAAGTTTGGGTCTGAGGTGGAGGAGTTCTGGGGTGATTAGAAGTGAGGTGGAGGTCGAGGAGCCAGGATCGTGACAAAATTCAAATGTCGTGAAAAAAGCCAAAATTAAACAAGCTATTTGCAGTGCAATGCTGAAATGATGAGAAAAGCCAAAATACTATTTCCAGGTGGAATTTCAAATGTTGGGGGGAAAAATTCATAATACTATTTCCAGAGTAACATCAAAGTGTCATGAAAAAACTAAATGTTGGTGAAAAGAGCATGAATGCTATGTCCAAAATAATGACAGATAAATAATCATATTTGACAATGAAGTAGTTTTAAGATGACTGGAAATCACTTTGGTCAGCGAAAAACTACCTATTAACTTGGTAATCCAGCAAACAATGTTCTGTCAACTAACTCTACCAAAAGATCTAAATGATCCCTTTTAGACCCGTAAAAGTGGTACATTTATTTTGTTATCACTGCCCTTTATGTTTAAATAGACGTTTAAGATCATTGCTCAGGTTAATAGCATTAGCCAAAGCTTTAATTGTGTTCCTTTACCCTTCCCTTCTTTTTTCTTTCAATGTAGCATCTGCAGTTGTAAAGTGCTCCCAAAAAAATCGAGAGAGATCACTGTGCATAATTATACAGAACGGAACATGAGTTTGATCTTTGGTATCATGTTGGGTGTCATGTTTTATTAGTGAACACATCCCTTACTGTAAGCAACTAAGGTTTTCCTTTTTCCCCCATTAAAGGGCGCTTGAATCATGACTCATCCCAGCATTTTTATTTTCACTCAAGTCCTTCACAGTAAAACCTTAACGCATTGAGCCCTGTTTTCCTCTAATGTCTTCCAAACGCACATGCAATTTTCTGGAAAAAAAAAGAAAAAAAAGTAAAATAAATTTGACATGGGTTTCCTTGTAAAGGTTATGGGAATTTTTTATGTTGTTGAAGTATTTGAACAAACTCAGTTTGGAAAATTTGAGTTAAATTTTGACCGGGTTGACATGCTAATGGCTAGTCACAAAAAGGTATTACCAAAGTTGATCGACTCCATCTACATCTGTTGAAAATATATCAGTGGTTCCTGCCTTTACTCAGCCATAAGATTCTGTATACATTAGGGGTGTGTAAAGCACCCAGTATTTGTATCTGTAATTGTATTTGTTGAGGGGGAAAGTATCTGTATGTGTATTTGTATTCGAGTAAAACTCAAAATAGGTGTAATTAAATTACACTTCTAATTTATGTTATAGTGTATAAGTGTAATGCAAAAAAAATGGATTTTTACACCTATTTGGAGTTTTACTCAAATACAAATACACATACAAATACTTTTCCCCTCAACAAATACAATTACAGATACAAATACTGGGTGCTTTGCACACCCCTAATGTATACATGTTGATTACATACAAAACTATTAATTGTGTTGGTGCAAATTAGCAACCTAGCTAGCTATCTGTAGTATTTCTGGTTGAGATATGACGAAGTATTAGCAATGTTAAGGTCTGTAATTTAGCCTTTATATGAACTTCTTTAAAATATTGCCATTGTTGTTGTTTTAACATGATTTTTACCTAGTTAAACACAAACTAGAAATTAGTCAGTATTTTTCATCAGAATTTACCTCGATTTTTTGAAACTGGGCTTGTTTATAGAGCTTTCTACGACAGGTAATTTTTTTATTTTCACATAAAATTTTCACAGAAATCCTTCAGATGATCCAAACTATCACATTCAATTATCGTGAGAAGCTACGCAATACTGTGGTTTTCACAAAAGAAGCAATGGACCTTTTCATAACAACTGGAAACACACAGAGGGCCACAAAACTAATTTTCCCATAGCTGCCCAAATTATGACAATCATCAGTTTACATCTTTACGACGCCTCCAATAGCGATATTTCATAGTGGTTCACCGAAACACTATTTTATAAGGTTTTACATGAGAATCAGTTCTGCATGCCACACTTAAATTAGTTATTTGTAGGTCAAAGAGCGACAGGTTTCACCCGTGCAATCTATGTAGGTTATAAAAATTATTATATTATGAATATAATACATTATTTTCAAAACATAATTTGTATTAAATTGGTAGAAAATTCTCTTTTTGGTTGTTGCAAAAAATTGTTCAAGGCTGAGAAGTCTGGAAAACACATTAACTTTCACAAAGTGTTAGCTATGGAAGCCCCAAAAGGCCCATTTACCAAGTCTGACCAAATTTTCTTTTTTCTCTCGATTTTAAGTTATATGCAAGTAAAAAAATGTCTAGATTAAATAATGTTTATTTTCAACTTCTCAAAGACAACAGAGGAAAAAATATATATATTTATATTTATTTTTTGTAGACTGTTTTTTTTTTTTTGCTTAGGCCACAGGTGTCGAACTCCAGTCCTCAAGGGCCGGCATCCTGCACCTCTTTGTTGTTTCCCTGTTCCAACAAAATTGATTCACATGTGCAGCAGCTCATCAAGCTCTCCAGAAGCATGTTAATCACCCGCTGATTGAAATCAGGTGTGTTGAAACAGGGAAAACACTAAAATATGTGGGATAGCGGCCCTTGAGGACCGGAGCTCGACACCACTGGCTATTAGGCCCTTAAGGGCAAGTGAATATTTTTTTTGTGTATCATTTTTTAAATTGTTTATTTTTGTAATAAAGCTACTTTTTCCTTTGGCTGTGTGTTGGATGAGAAGTGAAAGATAAACTTACAAAAATGGCAACAGAAGATATTATTTTCCCCTTACCTTTCAGGGCTTCCGTAGGAGGTTATAGTTTTATTCGCATTTCCTTATCAAATTTACATGTTAATTCTGTTTGTTTGAAATGACTGAAGATAAAATTCAGTTTTTCTCTCAAACATGAACACGGACCCAACAATATTTTATTTAAAATTATGTTGTTTTTTTAGCAAATCAACAATCTCACAGCCATTTTTAAAAATACTTCCCATCAGTTCCGAATGAAGAGAAGCAAAAAGTCAATAGTCCACACTCAAACCAAACTTCTCTGGACTCTAAAAAGAACTGAAAACTTGAATTTCAGTGGAGAGTGCACAGCCTCGAAGCTATAAAATCCACATGATGATTGAAAAGTGTAGACTGACCTTAGACTAACAATAGCAGAAAGTTTTACAACAGTTTAGAGAAGCCTCACTTTTAAATATCAGTCCCACAAACTGACATATACAAGACCCCAACAGTAAGTGTTGACACTTTTTTAAACAGCAAGGATTATTCTGAGCACACTTGAGCCTGGACAGTAGTACTGAAGAATTCTCCAGGGCTTTACAGCGGTCAGACCGCCGTAGGGTTAAACATCCGGTATTGCCTCCCAGGAAAATAGAAAGCCTGCTGAAATGTGTAGATGTATAACCCTTGAAGGGTTAGTTGTAGTGCATATGCAACTTTGCACAACAGTTCCTACTATATTTACAGGCTGTAATGATGAAACAGAACTAATCTGCTTATTATGAAACATGAAAAACATTGGTTCATCAGAGATCTTTAACTAAACAGTGTTTCAGCTCTCGAGTCATGAGGGTTTTGGAAAAGCAACACTTCTGACTATTTGCATCTGGATTTTGCTAAGGGTGGGTGGCACATTCACAAGCTTGTTGGCCACGAAGTCTACTCTTTTGCTCAAGTTACCATGGAAACACTAGCATATTAACAGCAAAAAACCAATATAATCCAATATTTTATGATGACCAGTTGTAACCTTTCAACACACACACTTGGTGTGGTAATACCTACAAATCTTTAGTGAAAAAATAAAAGTTTGCTACAAGGCTGTGTTAAAAATGGCAGATTTACAAAGGAAATGCATCATTTCGTTTACTTGAGAATTCCTTATTTACTCAAGTATTTTTGGAGAATGTCAAGTAATTAACGGAACAATATGTAAGAATTTTACAATGACATAATCACAAAACAGTCTAATGTCTCAGTCATGATGGAAGGAAGGTTACATTAAAACAGATTTCATTCTCAGCCGGCTGGGAAGTTGTCAGTTTTTCTCCTTTCAAAAAGGTCAAAGAGGTACGTACTAGAGGGCTGCATTGGGATTGGTTCCCGCGGAACCCAACACAAATCTTGCGGGAGCGGGCGGTGTGACCTTTGCAGCGGGCAGCTAAAAGAAACAGTGCGGGATCAGATAGAGCATGGAGACTCCGATCACATGCACTGTCACAGGAGGGGACGCCGCAGTGTTTAAGGGTTAAAATGTGACCAATGTGTCAAAAGACATGCAGGCCTGAGAAACGAAACAAAGAGATTCATGGGGTTTCTATATTAATAGCCTATAAAATGACATGTTTTCTCCTGCGGAACCAGAGAGGACACAAAATCAATGCATCTCTTTTATTGTGCGGGAATAATTTCTCAGAGTTTTGTGGGTGCGGGCGGGAGTAAACATGCACTATGCGGGTGCGGGCGGTAATGGTCAGAAATTCAGCGGGAGCGGGATGAAGAAAACTGTCCCGCGCAGGGCTCTAGTACGTAGTTAAGCTTTACAATCTGTGAGCCCACGAGGTTGCCGGGCCTGTGCTGAGCTAACACAGCAGCTCCGGCATTTGTATTTCAACACTGGCGGAGTGTAAACAGAAGCAACCCAGAAGTTACCCCCTAAGGGCTGTGATATACTTGCTGTTTAACGACGCGAACGCGTGTTGAAAATGGCTGCCACGCGGCGCTTGCGTTGATTTGAAGCGTTGTTTGTGCGCGTCCTCCGAAATTAACGCGACACTACGTGCCTGAACGCTGTAATATATGAGTAACAAGTAGGTGGAGTTGACAAAAAGAGTGAGACACACTCACCATGGTGACTCCGTCTCTGGTTTAGAGGTCTTTCACACCATCTACAATACCGCTGCTGTTTTTTTTTCTGCCATAATCTCAAAATTAACCAGTTACTGATTTCTTTTATTGACGCCATGTTTGTTTTGGTTGCACCGACTCTGTATCCGGTCTGAGTACTCTCGTCTGCCCCCTAGTGGAACACTCCGGTACTACATGCAGTGCAGCGCTGTGTAGCAGCAAGTATATGAACAAAGACGCAGCCTGCTGCCTGCACCAACGCGATGGCGGCATAACGGGGGTATGGGGGCGGTATATTCCAGCCCTAAGAAGCCATGACATTTTTTTGTGTAGCTCTAATATCGGGTGAAGCAGGTTAGAGGTTAACGTTGAGCTAACAATGCTAAAGATGAATTAGAAGAAAATTGTCACCTCTAAAAATATCTCAAGATACTTTTTCAATTACCAACAACTGGATATCACAGTGAAATGTACAGGTGCTGGTCATACAATTAGAATATCATGGCAAAGTTGATTTATTTCTCTATTTCCATTTAAAAAGTGAAACTTGATCATAAATGACAACTAATGAAAATTCTAAATTCAGTATCTCAGAATATTCGAATATTGTGAAAAAGTTCTATATTGACACCTGGTGCCACACTCTAATCAGCTAATGAACTCATAACACCTGCAAAAGCCTTTAAATGGTCTCTCAGTCTAGTTCTGTAGGCTACACAATTATGGGGAAGACTGCTGACTTGACAGTCGTCCAAAAGACGACCGTTGACACCTTGCACAAGGAGGGCAAGACACAAAAGGTCTTTGCTAAAGAGGCTGGCTGTTCACAGAGCTCTGTGTCCAAGCACATTAATAGAGAGGAGAAGGGAAGGACAAGATGTGGTAAAAAAACGTCTACAATCAATAGAGATAACCACACCCTGGAGAGGATTCTGAAACAAAGCCCATTTAAAGATGTAGGGGAGATTCACAAAGAGTGGACTGCAGCTGGAGTCAGTGCTTCAAGAACCACCACGCACAGACGTATGCAAGACATGGTTTCAGCTGTCGCATTCCTTGTGTCAAGTCACTCTTGAACAAGAGACAGCGTCAGAAGCGTCTCACCTGGACTAAAGACAAAAAGGACTGGACTGCTGCTGAGTGGTCCAGAGTTATGTTCTCTGATGAAAGTAAATGTTGCATTTCCTTTGGAATCAAGGTCCCAGAGTCTAGAGGAAGAGAGGAGAGGCACAGAATCCACATTGCTTGAGGTCCAGTGAAAAGTTTCCACAGTCAGCGATGGTTTGGGGTGCCGTCATCTGCTGGTGTTGGTCCATTGTGTTTTCTGAGGTCCAAGGTCAACGCAGCCGTCTACCAGGAAGTTAGAGCACTTCATGCTTCCTGCTGCTGACCAACTTTATGGAGAAAAATAAATGATTTCCCTGAAATTCTAATTAAAGAACATTTTATTCAGGAACCAACTTTATGGGGCATTATTTACCCACCAATATTTCTAAACTTCATCTATGGTCACAAGTTTTAGATATTCACCAAGAACAAGATACAAAATGCAAACAGCCAAAATAAGTTACATCCACATGGTCTCCAGGCTCAGCCTTAGGAATGAGGTGAGGAGCTTGAACATCCAAGAGGGACCATGAATACAGCCATTACTGCTTCACATTGAGTCATATGGTCAGGATGCCCCCTGGGGGCCTCCTTGGGCATGTGGTTGGAGTTTGTCCTTCAATAAGGAAATCCTGGGGCTGACCCAGCACACACTGCAGGAATTATGGCTCTAGGCTGGCAAGGGAATGCCTCGGGATCTCACGGGAGGAGATGGTTAAAGGGACGTTGGGGAGAACAGTCTAAGCTTCCATGCCAGGACTGCTGCCTTCATGATCTGTATCAGAGTTAATTTTGACAAGAAGTTTTCATTTATTATTATTAATTTTAGTCTTAGTCTACATTTTAATTCTAGTCTAGTTATCCAATTTGTTTTAATTTTAGTCTTATTTTAGTCGACTAAAATATATGTATTTTTCTTCTGATGAAATAATTTTCAACTTCTGTAAAGGAAATGTTAACGACATCTGAAAAATTCAAATATCACACTTTGGATCAATAAAACTCTATATAAGTGTTTAGAAAAAAATTAATGAAAAATTCCACAATAAACACTGACAGCTTGAAACTGTGCCTCTCAGTATTAATAAAGTAAACAAATCTGTATAATGTGCAGTAAAATTTGTAAACATGACAGGAAATGACATCATACCATCAAAACATTAAAGGTACGAATTGTTTTCATTTGTATTCATTAGAGCTGTCCCTGCACTAATTTACCAAAGTGGGTCGTCTGAATATTTTTACTTAATAAAAACATACCTAAACACTGAATGCTGATAAAATCGACCATAGCAGCAATTAAACAACCAGACGTGCCACGCTATGCATTCGGTTCGATTAGATTCCAGCAATCTAGCCCCGCCCCCACTCGCTGCTACCACAATACCACTTTTAAAACCAGAGGAAACCCCGGATGTGTACTCTCCAGGCAAATACTTTTCAGATCGTCACATTTAATGCTTTTCCTCCCAGCCGTGAACATTTTCTCCTTTTAGAATAAATTGTTCAACTTTTACCGGTAGCTTGTTCAAACAGCGGCCGGCTGCGAACTCTGATTTGTTATTTTCCCGTCAGTTCCATTTGCCGATTGGTTCTTTTTTCCGTTCTCCCGTCTTTTTTGTTTTCTGATTGGATTTTTGTTAATGTCAATTTTTGTTGTCTTTTATTTGTCAACAAAACTTTTAGATCAGTATTTGTCATAATTTTGTTTTAATGGAAGTATAAATTTTATTTTTGTTTTGTTCGCAAAAATTCATTCGTCACGAAAAAAACCTCAAAAATATTTCTTCAACAAAGTTAACACTGACCCGTATCCCAATAAGCAATGACGACAAAGACTATTTTTACTCCCATAAACAGGAAATAGACAGATTTAGGGTTGAAATTTGTTTAAGGAAGTAGCCCTGATTGTGATGTAGTACTATGGAAATTATTTAAAAATATCTCAGCGTTCTTAACGTTTGTGAATAAGTGAGCATTCCCAGCAATTCCAGCAACCATTCATGAGAAGTGTTTTTGTGAAAGACCCGAGGCGACTGACTGCTGTCTGACAAACACCAACACTTCACATCAAGGACTTAATTTGTCTAGTCTATCCTGTAAACTAGACCTCAGAGGACCAGAGCTCAAATGAATGTTGATGGACCGGGGTAATTAAATACTCGTACTCACTGTCAACCACTAGATCCCCTGACCCAAAAATAGCAACGGCAGACACTTGTCACCCAAATATTGCAGGTTGAGCTAGACAAACAAATGCTTAACAGCTTAACAACCAAAACACAGCTTCTACTTGTATCATATCAGCATTCATATTCACTTGTTACATTTGCTTTTACTGTTTTTTAAAGAATATAGTGAAAGTTTAACACCAGGCCTTATTTTCAGGGTTTTTTTTCAACATAACGTTTAACAACATGACAGAGGAGTTAGGAGCTCGTCTCATAACCGGAGGGTTGTAGGATGGAGTCCCACTCAGTCTGTGGCAGTTGTTAACATGTTGCCTGCTGGTGGTGGTCAGGGGGACAGGTGGCACCAGTGTTCAGCAGCCTTGCTTCCATCAGTGCATCCCAGGGCAGCTGTGGCTACATTGTAGCTCATCGTCACCATCATTGTGTGAATAAGTGTATACGTAGGTGAATGACTGGATGTGTTGTAAAGTACCTTGGGGGGTTGTATAATCCTGTGCTATATAAATACAAGCAATTTACCATTTTTTCTTATTGGGATCCCCACCTGAGCTTTGGAACCAGCCAAACAACGCTCAAAAAAGATCTGTTCTACACTACATTAAACAAATTATTTTATTAATGCAAAACTTACATTGAGACATTGGTAAGAGAAGCTTGTAACTGTTGCTGCTGAGGAGTCAGGGCAACAGAAGAGTTTCATGGATTACTCAGCAGACCACACAGAATTTGTGAAACTACTGATGAAATACTTTCCAGTGAGTTAGACAGTCAATCAGGAAGAAAAGCAGAGGAAATTTTATTTTCTAAGATTTTATTTACTCCATAAATACTACTAAATATTCTTTTAATACATAGTTATTTCCCATTGTTCTCAAATCAGCAGCTGTCAAGAAGGTCCAGTCAAAAGTTGACCTCCACACACCGCCTCCCCGCAGCGCTGCGGCGTGCAGCATAAGAAAGGAGGAGAATCGGAGTCAGCGGGAGAAGGCTACATTTGTCAGAAAAGACAGCTGATGAAGATCCTTCAGCATAACTCCTAATGAGAGTCCCTGCAGGCTTCAAGCCTCTGGCAATGCTTCAAGGTGACTCAATTTATCCTTAAAAAGCTATATAAATATATGAGGACCACCTTGAAATGTAAGCGTGCAAAGAATCCTGCCATTTCACAAATAAAGAGCTTCATATTTCAACAATCCAGACAGTAGGTTTGAAGCAGTTTGCATAAGTGATGGAATAAAAACCCAACGGTAGCTGGGGAGGGTTAAGGTAAGGGCGCAAAATCAAGGAAATCTGATTGCTTAAGATATGAAAATGAAAAAAGGAAATGAGGTATATTTGTCTCACCCTGCAAAAAGCCTCTCAGAGTTGAAGATACGTCTGGTGTATAACTAAATGCCTAAACGCTTGAATTCAAAGAATCTCGAAAAACCTATAAATTACTTGTTAATACCTGCTAGAGTGCTGCGTCTACATAACATCAAACAGTACGTCTTCTGTTGTTTTTAATTTAAACTTGAATAATAGCTCTTAGTTTACACTTGGCTCAAACGGTAGGAATACAAGTAGCCATGAAAGAGTTATAGGACAAATATTTGGTCCTAAAGAGTCACTCAGTGCGTTTACATGGGCAGTATCAACATCTAAGTCGATCCAGGTCGAACTTATGATAATAAGCTGCGAGTCTTTGGCCTTGTTTACATGCGCTTTAGAAAACCGACCTCTCAAATGGAGTTCGTTCCACTCCGGTACAGTAGGTGGCGACATGCACCCTTTCATGTCGGGCATTGTTCCGGTTAGCTTGTAGCAACACAACTTGTAAACAAACGCTGGCGGCAGTAAATGAGACGGGATTGAAACAGGAAATACACCGTGGATGAAAGAATGGACAACAACAACGCTGCAGCACAGCTTATTGGTACGTACTGCGCTGTTAGATGTTACGCGTGTTGAATTTTGGCGATGATCAGACGAGCGCTACTGTGGGTGCGTCACTTCCGGTTAGCTTGTAGCAACACAACTTGTAAACAAACGCTGGCGGGAGTAAATGAGACGGAATTGAAACAGAATATGCACCGCGGATGAAAGAATGGACAACAACAATGCTGCAGCACAGCTTATTGGTACGTACTGCGCTGTTAGATGTTACGCGTGTTACGTTGTGCCGGTTATATTATTGGACGAGCGCTACTGCGGGCCGCGTCACTTCCGGAACGCGAGCGTCTAGTCAGTTCAGCTCGGCTGACCCGTTTACATGCAGAAGGAAGTCAGATAACTACCGCATTATCTGGGTGCTTCAGCCCGACTAGAAGAAGTTCACTTTCAGCCAGACTAACGCGTTTACATGCATTTAAAAAAACCGATGTTAGTCTTTTTAGGGCAAAAGTTCGGTTTTCTGATGTGCATGTAAACGCACTGACTGATGGCTATTCAACTTTGTCATGACCAAAGACGCCCCACGGCATCAACCGGTGTTGGGACTTTTCTAGAAAGATTCTTCACTGTGAGGGGCATCCACGGCATTACCTCCAGTATTCAAAAGTTTAGGTTTTTTTTCTCAGGCATATCTTGGATACATGAAGATATACCAAAAATGGTGTGCCCCTCTTAACACATAGTGTTTATACACTATGGACAGCTCGCCCTGGGCCGGGCGAGGATAGCCATGTCAGTTCTCTTGATCGCTCTTCCTTCTTCCATCTCAGGAACATTGCTAAGCTGAGTCCCATTTTGTCCTCCTCTGAACTTGAGATTGTTATCCACACCTTTATCTCCTCACGCCTAGACTACTGCAACTGGCTTTTCACTTGTCTGAGCAAAACCTCCCTGAACCGTCTACAGGTGGTCCAGAATGTGCTAGGCTGCTGACCAAGTCCTCCAAACACACCCACGTCACCCGCTCCTCTTCCAGCTTCACTGGCTGCTGGTTAACTTCAGAGTTCATTTCAAGATCCTGGTTCTGGTTTTTAGGGCCTTACATGGACAAGCACCATCATACATTGGCGATCTTCTCAGTCCCTACACCCCCAGCAGGTCCCTGAGGTCCAGTGATCAAACTGACATGAGAATCCAGAGTGAGAGCTGGGTCAAAGGTCACACCAAGATTCCTGACAGAGGGTTTGGTGTGAGAAGCAAGCTGATAAAAGACTCTCTGACTTTGAAAACCAGCTTGTCTGGGGCACAGATGAGGATCTCAGTCTTATCTTCATTCAGCTGTAGAAAGTTCCCAGCCATCCAGGTTTTAATAAAGTCTAAGCAGGTGTGCAACAGCTGTGCAGCACACCAGGCTAAGAGCCCTCAGAGCAGACAGTCAGTCCTCGTGCTTCTGCTGCATCACCGCACAGTGTGAGCTGCTGTCAGAGACGGGTTTTACTTCATCCAGAGTCATAATGAATCACGCACTCGGGAAGCCGTCACTGGCTGATTCTACCCACGCCAATCAGAGGCTCCAGCAACATAACTTCAGAAGACCAATCACTCCATAGGAGGGTGCGTTGGGTAGGCTCAACACAAAATCAACTGCAGGGAAGCAGGGTGCAAAAAGTGGTCGGCTCAGCACAAACAACGCGCAGACAAAGCCAATGTAAATGCAATGCCCCCATCCAGCCAAGATCGAGCTGTCCATAGTGTAAAAAGGCCAATAAATAATAAACTACCCAACACGTACATTTATTTGTATTCCAAAAATCTATCTAGAAAGGACAAGGAATGCGTCTGACTAAAACCAAGTTTATTCATTGTTGCAAACAGATCAATAAATAAATCTTTGGTCATGAGTCAAAACTCATAGTTTTGTAATCTCACGACCAATGACGACAAATGCCGAGCAGTGTCAGAAACGTCCTGGGAAGATTCTGTATTGAGACTACCACTGTGATTAATGTTTGCTTTTTCTCAAGAAATGAATGTGTTCAGCACCGTCTCCTTTTCTAAAATTTTTAATATGTCCAAACCTAATAAAGAGAAATACCAGTGTTTGCTTTACAGTCATTGTTGAACTGTGGCAAAGGTACGTGATGGGTTGTGAAGGTAACGGATCCATCAGGGGATACCTGACATCCTGCTCATTGGTGACATTCTACATCACCTCCTAAAGAATTCCCAAGGGGTTTCCAGGCCAGAGAAGAAGGGATTCATACCTTCATCAAGGGCTCAGTACTCCCTGAGATCTCTACCCAGTGGGCCATACTGGAAAAGCTCTAGAAGAAAGTGACCAAGAACTATCACAATTAAATGTTCAAACCACTTCCCTTGACTCAGTAGCTCTACTCTGAGACCTAAGAATGACAAGACGTCTGATTTTATCTCCAAGGATGAGCCCAGCCACCCTATGGAGGAAGCTTGTTTCAGCTGCTTCTATCCATGATCTAATTTTTTAGTCATAATCCAGATCTGTTGACCATAGACGAGGGTCCAATGGAACGTAGACTCATAAGTAAACTGAAAGCTTCTTTTTTTCTGCAAAGCATCTTTTTCTCCATGACAGTAATACCCTCAATACCACAATCCACCAAGGCATCTCTCACTTCACTATACCACCCTACCATTACGTAAAAACAACATTAAGATACGTAAACTCACCCAGTTGACAAACCACCTTTGTCCGATTGAGAACCATGACCCCAAATTGTGGAGTCCTTTACACATTTTGAAATTGCTATGTGATAAATCAAAAATGTATTATCAAAATTTCTGACTAACCGATATTATTTTTCACAACGCTTATGGGTCCGCCCCCTTTGCCATGATGGTTGGCAAAAAGACTGTTTACACACGCTGAAACTCCTGTGAAGTTAGTCAAAACAAGCCAGTTTGTAGGCTTTTATTGCTTTAATTTAGTTGATTTTAGAGTATAATGGTAATAGTGAGCTGCACTAACAGACAAGGATGTAAAGACAAGTCATTTTTTTAAAATAACTTTGATGGAGACTAAGGACAGAGATGAACCGCAGCAATCGATCAAACGGACTAGCAGCCCTCAAAGTATTTTTGGATTTGCAGCAAACATGCTTTACCGGGTAAGATTAACGTTTATATATTTCATGAGGAAGACATGGACTGGGATAAATGTGATGTGTTTATACTTATTGATCATCCTAATGGATGGATGGATACTTCACCATGTACGACGTGCGGTACCGTCCACCGTAGTGAAATGCAAGATAATTATTTACAATAATATTGTTTCAATGTAGGATTACGTGTTAAAATTGTGGTATTTATTTAGTATGATGAACATCACCGTTATGAGATATCTTGTGTCATCCCGTGTGCGAGTAGCATCTGAACCCAGTGACCTCACCAGTGACAAAAACTGGAAGAAATCCGGATTTTTTAGCTTTTTTCTTAATCAGCTCCAGTGTAAAGTGAAACGCTGTTTATCGGAGAAAGTTATAAATCCAACCAGGTGAATTCTGGCAAAGTCGGCCACTTGTTTACATCGATGAACAGCAGCAGGGAGAATGTAAGCTAACGTTCGTAAGCTAGCTAACATGTAACTTTTGTACTGCACTCTATGAGCCCCACCTAGGTGCGCTAAATCTTCTCACAAGTGAATAGAGCTTTCTACAGTAGCTAAAAATAGATCGTGACGTAACGTTGCAAAGCACTCTGGGGCGCAGGGTCATACAAGTAAACTAGCAGTTATAATGGATTTCTATGGGTCTGAGTTGCTCCGATCTGACTAAAGTTATTTTTTCCTCTTCTAAAGATTTTTCAAACAGCAAGGAACTAAGCGCTGCTGCTGGGGGAGGTGCTAATCGGACTCTAGACGCCCAGATCGGATGTCGGAGAGGACTTTTTATTCCTTTTCCAAAGCCGGTAAAGTCCGCGACCACAAACCACATGAAACAGCTGGAAAGCGACACGTGCTAAGCTTTTTATCCCTTTTCCAAAGCCGGTAAAGTCAATAGTATAACGCTGCAGACCCGGAGACGCCAGTTTCAGGCCGACACCACGTGAAACAGCTGGAAAGCTACACGGGCTAAGCTAAAGAGAGAATAAGCAAAGCGGTGGTAGTTTTAATGTTGAACGAGCGGATTTTAACTGTGTGGAGCAGATCAAGAAAAGAATGTATATTTGTTACTTACATCTTCCCGGAGGGAAAAGTCCTACATCCGAGAATGACCAGCCGCCAGTCCTAGCGACGCTGTCAGTTGTGGGGTTATCCAGGAGGAGCAGCAGCGGAGAATTAATGCAGGACTCAGCGTTGTTAACGCAGAGTGGAGGCAGCGGTATTAACGGAGAGTGGAGGCAGCGGTGTTAACGGAGAGTGGAGGCAGCGGTGTTAACGGAGAGTGGAGGCAGCGTTGTTAACGGAGAGTGGAGGCAGCGTTGTTAACGGAGAGTTAGAGGCAGCGTTGTTAACGGAGGAGAGTTAACAAGGAGGCAGCGGTCCAGCTGAACGTCTGGGCCAAACAGCATGTCCACCCAAACGTCCACGAAAAAGGCTTTTGACCAGAGGTGGGTGGAATATAAAACATAGGGACACAAATGATAACCTGACAGTTAAAAAACTACCTTGAGAAAACGCTACTTGAGCACTGTGAGTAATGAACTTATTTTTATATTACTCAAGAAGGAGCCGTGATGGGAATAATGGCGAACAGCGCTGCTAGCGAGGGTTAGTTTTTACTTTCACTTTCATTTGAGCTAGCGCTTCAGTTCTGGTGATCGATAATTAGCAGGGTCGCCATCAAGAAATGCTCTCTGGTTTGTTTTTCTCCATCAAAACAACCTCCTCCATTTTATGCCTTCATATCGATGTCAAAACGCTCTGAAACTGTATATTTTCTATTGTTAATGCGGCTTATGAGTATGACCCTACCCAGAAGCCTTTGCGTGGTGACATCAATTGTAGAATACCCTATTGGGTTTGAACTAGTTGAAGCCAGGCTAAACATCGCAGAAAACAACTACGACAACAAAAAACAATTTCAGGCGCTACTTTTCCCTTTGTTTAGTACTCGTGTCGCTCACCGTTTACATGCTTTTCCCAATCAATGTGTGATTAGGTGACGTAGGTGCAAATGGTCAATACTGATATTTATTTTAGACCATACTGCCCAGCCCTGTGTTGAAATGAGACTTTCATTGTAAAAACCTTCCAGCAATCTCCTAATAACACCTTTTATTTTAATTAAACGACCAGAATGATCCACTCCTTCGGTTTGGGCCCATTTCTCCAGTGTGGTTTGTCCAGTTTTTCTCCTTGCTGATAGAACAAGGAGGCTGAAACTAACTTAGTCACAATCTATACTTTTCCCACATGATGCTACTAAATCATTACTCTTTTAAAGTGATGGATTATATTTTCTAGTGCGGTGGTGAAGTTCTTATCTTTACTGTTTTTTTTTTATTGGCTCTTGGGGAAAAAACAGAAGCGTTTGACCTTCACACAGCCAGGTAAACTTTACTGGTGAGTCACTATAGCAAATACAAATGGAGCTCTATGGGTTGTAGCACTGAGAGGAAAACACGGCAAGCATCTACTTGCTAAAGGTAATCAACGATTGTTCTTCATGACTAAATACGCTCTTAGCAAACTTAATCACATTATTATGGAACATTCAGTGTATATCACTTTGATCTATAATCCTTGTTCGACTATGAGTGACTGTGCTAGTTAATTCTACGTCAAACATAGTGGTTGGAACTCAAGTGTGACTTTATGTGCATTGAAAAACTCCATCTGCTGAATTCCCATCAAAATGAGAACTAATCCTGTCTGTTGCTTCACTTCAGAATGAACTGATATTTGCTGTGGACTACCTGTTCTGTGAGCAGTTTTTCCCCACCGCCATATTCCATTATTTGCCCTTCTTGCTACCTTTGATCAGCTGTTTTATTCACATTGTAGTGTTGAGGAACATGATGCATGTACTGAGCTGAGGAATGTTCTATGAATAAAAAAGCAGAGAGAGAGAGAGAGGCCTCAGCAAAGCTAAGACATCTGGCTGACAGCTTCCCACATCAGTGCGCAGAAATTAAACCACAGCTCCAAATGAGCTCTGGCGCTGTAATGTTCTGCAAGGAGTGAGAAAAAAGTGGATTAATGTGAAAGCTGACTCCCCAACACAGGTCAAATTGAATGCACGGAGATTTCCAAATCTTTGATCAGTGTGAGACACTATTTGGAAAAGCCTCCGCTTTGATGAGCTGCTTTCTGATTGAAAACATTGATTATTTCAATCCTTGATTGTGCAGAGGCACTTCCTGTACCTGGGGATTTGCTCGGGTTTTTCTAGTGACTTAAAAATCTCAATCAGACCCAATACTAGCATACGCCCAAGTTTTAGTCTTATCCCTGTTGCTAATGTAAGCCTGTATACAAGGGGGTAAAGGTGTCCTGATTAGGGCCTTAGGAATGAAGAGGGCCACTCTACTTTTTTGTAGTTTGATTTATGATTTCCAAGGTCTTGAGTTGGAAAAGGGTAGAATGTCTTCTCCAGGTCAGAGACGAGGTCCTGCCCCAAGTGGAGGATTTTAAGTATCTCAGGGTCTTGTTCACGAGTGAGGGAAAGATGGATCGGGAGATCGATAGATTGGTGCTGCGTCTGCAGTGATGGGGCGTTGTACTGGTTTGTCGTGGTGAAGAGAGAGCTGAGCTGGAAGGCGAAGCTCATAATTTACCGGTCGATCTACGTTCCTACCCTCACCTATGGTCACGAGCTTTGGGTAGTGACCGAAAGAACGAGATCGCGGATACAAGCAGCCGAAATGAGTTTTCTCCGCAGGGTGTCTGGGCTCTCCCTTAGAGATAGGGTGAGAAGCTCAGTCATCCGGGAGGGGCTCAGAGTAGACCCGCTGCTCCTCCACATCGAGAGGAGCCAGTTGAGGTGGCTCGGGCATCTGTTTAGGATGCCTCCTGGACGCCTCCTTGGTGAGGTTTTCCGGGCACGTCCAACTGGGAGGAGACCCAAAGAAAGACCCAGGACACGCTGGAGAGATTATGTCTCTCAGCTGGCCTGGGAACGCCTTGGGATTCTCCCAGAGGAGCTGGCCCAAGTGGCTGGGGAGAGGGAGGTCTGGGTCTCCCTGCTTAAGCTGCTGCCCCCGCGACCCGACTCCGGATAAGCAGAATAGAATGGATGGATGGATGGATTTATAGTTATTTAATAATTGTATGACTTTACCCTTTTATTCAAAACTGCTTCTAAATCTTTTGTGTTTCCTGATTTTAATTATCTTTCATCCTTATTTTATGATATTTTGTTCTTTTGTTTTATGATCATTTTATGACTTGTTTTGTTCTTTGTGAAATACTTTGTGATTTTTCTTTCTGTGATGAGGGCTATATAAATAAACTTTACTTATTACTTACAACAACCCTAACCAAGGGGGTATATAGCTCACAAATTGCTGGTGTCTGGCCAAAACATCTCATTCGCTGGTGCTAAACTCCAGGAGTCACTGGATGAGAGGCGTGGGACACCCTGGACAGCTCGCCATTCCATCACAGGGACGCAGAAACACACCTAGGAACTATTTAAAGTCCCAAGTCATCATCACACAATGGTGAAATTACATCTCCGCTTTTGACCCATCCCCGTGGTGGGGAGTGGTGAGCTGCAGCTGTGGCCGCGCTCGGGAACTATTTGGCGGTTTAACCCCCAATCCAACCCCTTAGTGCTGAGTGTCAAGCGGGGAGGCATTGGGTCCCATTTGTCAAAGTCTTTGGTATGACCCAACTGGGATTCAAACCCCGATCTCCCAGTCCCGGGGCAGACACTCATACCACTAGGCCACCGGAGCTGGTTACAGTCTCCAATTAACCTGACATGCACATTTTTGGTACGCTAACTGCACACAGAAAGGTCGCAGTCAGGGTTTTGAACCTGCAACCTTCTTGTTTCAAGGCAACAGCACTACCAACAGCATCACCATTTCATTTACAGTCAATAAAATTAATCGTATAAACACTTTTCTTGCTGTGTAAGACAGGCGAAACCATTTTGATGTAAAAGATATTAAAACTGCATTAAGCACATTCTTTAAATACTTTTCAGGGCAGTCACATTTTATAAGATAATATCAGATTTTATGGCTTTTGTTTGCTATGTATTTTTTAAAATTCCATCTAGCTATTAGGTATTGGGAGGACATCATAAACTTGAAAACATTTGTGCATTTTGAAGCGTTAGCAGTAGTTTTCACAAACTTTAATTAGAAGCCAGGGTTCTGAGAATAAAAGTTCATAATTTAATTACAATAGACGATTCCAGTGCAAATAACCCCTTATAATATGAGGACTCTGGGTTTCAGGAGGCTTGATTCTATAAAATGATAAATTCAGCTAACGTGATCTGAGATTAGCTTATTTTAGCAACCGTTAGCCACATGCAAGAAAGGTTGCACAAGGCCGATCTGGAGCATATTGAATGGATTTATTTGTCTAACAGAAGTAAAAAAAAAAAAAAAAACCACAGTGTTTATTCTCTCTGAAAAGTCACATTGTCCCACTTTAAAATCAAAGGTTAATCCCCTGTAGCAACTGAGCACCACGCTAAACGCTAGACAAAGACCTCTGATGTTTGCACTGAAATCATTACAATTGATGACTCCATCAATTAGAGCCGTCATAAAAATAGACGGGCAGGAAATTGGCAGGAAATCAATGCTGCTCAGGACGGAATGTGGGTAACAAACAAGTTCCTCCTAATTAGAACAGGCACAGCTGCATACCGCATCACACACTCCCCTGCTGCAAATGCAAATCCCGTTTTGATTGGGACTGTAACTGTCAGGGATAATCACGGCTGAGATGAAACGTTCTCAGTAGAGCCGTACACATTTTTAATATGGTAATGAAGCCACGCAGGCGGGGTGCTAATGCAGCAGGTAATCGATAAAACAATTTAAGCTACGTAGCTCGTAACGGTGTTGGTGGAGCAGGAGAGGCGGTTGGACGTGTGGACTCGGACACGTTTAGAGGGACTGAATAGATTCTGTTCCCAGACGGAGCGTCACCTGTTTGAACCGATGCCCTCGAGCATGGACCAACGGACTAATGAACAGTTTCTTATCTGAGACCAAACGTACTCTATAATAATAACTCCACTGTATAAAATCAGAGATCTGGTCCCTTTATGCTTCGCTCATCAAAGCAAGAAAATCCAATAAGTGAAGAACTAAATCCTCAACACTTGGGAGTGTGGAGAGGATGATTTTGTACTCAATAGCTCGAGGGAGGAAAATGCTCTCTGGTCTGACTCAGCAGATACCCGTTGTAGAGTCATGCAAATTGTGATGAGTAAAGATGTTTTATTTGTTCACTATAAAAAATACAGTTTACAAGACAAAGGAGGAACAGGAGTCACTTCAAGAGACGTGATAATCAAAAGGGACTTTAATGCTGATCTTGTTGCAATTTACTTGTCAACTAGTTTTTTTTTATTAATGATTTTTCTTTAATTCTTTATATTGCATGTTTAACTAAACCAGATCTGGTTTCAAAGTTTCTTATTTCTTGTATAATTTGTATAATAAACATATTAATCCACCCTTAACTGCTATATAATAATAATTCTGTCTTTAACGGGCTACTTGAGGGGGAATTTTACTGCAGTGCTAATCTAAATTGTGAAATATCATGCAACAAAATGTTCTAAGCATTTACACAATAATAAATTTTGCATTAACTGTTCCATTTTTAATCTGTACCACAGGCTGCTGTAAATAAAGCTTTACTTTAAAAACCTTGATCTCAGAGCTCTGGCTAATTAAAGGAAAAGTTCGCTTTTTTAGACATTAAGTTTTATGTGTTCCTTCACCCACCCAGTGCTCTGTAAACTTTGACCCATTTCACACACACCCCCCTGCTCAAAGATTTTCAGGGGAGAAGTGATTCATAAACGTAGTTCTGACTAGTTTCGGGGGCGCTTTATCTGCGCCGTTTAGCCTCACAAAAGGATTAGCCTCTGAAAGCATGGCTAATTTGCATCTCACAAACAAAGAGAAAAAATTTACAACGTCACATTACAACGGGACTAGTTTTTGTCATTCGTATCCCTGCGCCGGTCCCCGCAGCAGCTAGAACGGGCTCGCGTCTGGCTGCTAATCCTGGCTGTATGAGTGAAACAACAACTTCTAAATTCACTTAAAAGTAGTTTTTCTTAAATATATCGAGCCATGGTGCGTACCTGCAGGTTCCCGGGTTGTAACAATAAGGATGTTACAGGATCACCTTTTCGGTTTGACACTTTTCCTGCTAAGGACGTTTCTCTAAGGCATCAGTGGCTTTTAGCAATCGGCTACTCCAAGGATACTCGGCTGGAACGAGTCAAAACCTTTCGTTTGTGCAGTGCACACTTCAAAGAGGATGATTACATCAGGAAAAAGTTCGGGAAAAGTGAAAGACTGTTTTTGAAGAGTTCGGCCGTACCAGAAATCTGGGTAAGTTTTGTTTTTAAAAAATTATTTATTCCGCTATGTCTGCCGTATTCATGCAATCATCTTCGCATTTTAGCGCATTATTTATGCAATCATCTTTACACCGATGGTTGATCATAGACTGCAGTAGCTTTGTCAACAATCTGTGTTGATGTGTGTGTTTTGTGTAGCAAATGCA
>SSNS01000183.1:105201-127116 GCA_006937985.1 Aphyosemion australe | reverse complement strand
GTTTTATTTGTTCACTATAAAAAATAAAGTTTACAAGACAAAGGAGGAACAGGAGTCACTTCAAGAGACGTGATATCAAAAGGGACTTTTATGCTGATCTTGTTGCAATTTACTTGTCAACTAGTTTTTTTTTATTAATGATTTTTCTTTAATTCTTTATATTGCATGTTTAACTAAACCAGATCTGGTTTCAAAGTTTCTTATTTCTTGTATAATTTGTATAATAAACATATTAATCCACCCTTAACTGCTATATAATAATAATTCTGTCTTTAACGGGCTACTTGAGGGGGGATTTTACTGCAGTGCTAATCTAAATTGTGAAATATCATGCAACAAAATGTTCTAAGCATTTACACAATAATAAATTTTGCATTAACTGTTCCATTTTTAATCTGTACCACAGGCTGCTGTAAATAAAGCTTTACTTTAAAAACCTTGATCTCAGAGCTCTGGCTAATTAAAGTGATGCATCCATTCTGTTACTCATTCAGTTTTAAATATATGAAGGAAAAAAAAATTTTTTTTTGACAAACCATGGAAGGTGGAGGTTGATACTAGCAGTGGTCCTTTAATTAGGGTCTCCTGGGCCCCCAAGGGGTCATAAACTTTAAATTGGGAGCCTGTAAAACACACATAGTGGGACCTGAAGAGGCACTGTGTATGCATTTCCTGGGATGGAGCTAATTAGCATAATGGACACGTTTTCAAGTCTGTCTACATCCATCCATCCATCAATCATTTATTTATGAAGTGCTTTACACATCCCAGTGATCAAAAGTGCCTTACGTTAAAAATAACATCAAAACAAAACAAAAAAAGTCGTCAAAAAAAAGTCACATTTGAATACATGTGCAGTGCTCTCTAGTAGAAAAGAATGCCTTGCCGTACTCTAGGTAAAAAAAGGTGCACCTGTTTGAGGATGTAGAGGTCAACTGGAGGAGAAAGTAGCGTCAGACGGCAGGATTGGGAGTCTTGTTTACTGATATGTGGACATCTCTCCTCTGATTGGCTAACAGCAACACGACTCTACCACTGACTCTGTTTGTTCTGCAACGTTGATGTTTTATCTCCACAAATAACACAAGCCTGGAGGAGTTCTGCTGTGTGGTGGAGCTGCTAATGCTAAGGGTTAGCTTCTGCTAGCCGAGATCTCTGCTGCTTCCTGGACGCTAAACCAACAACAACCTTCCCCGTTGCGAATCAAGATGGGTGAGTCCATGAATGTTAAGTGACAGTGTGACGTAGATCTGTCAGGATTTACAGAATCCTAGTGTTTCATCGTCTATTTTCTATCAGAAGCTAATGCAGGAGATAGGTGGAGGAGACTATTTTCATGTTCAGCCTGCATGAGAAACTCAGACGGATGGATTATAATCAGAAATAATAATTTAAAAATGGATTTTCACCATAACTGCCAAACAGGTCAAGAAGCGCCAGAATGATCAGAGTCTTGTTATCGACAGCCAGTAGAATATTGTTTTGAACCTTTAATAATTCTGATTTGGTACTATGTCAGAACCTGAAGCCTGAATGGAAAGTTTCTAATATCGAGTTCTGGTCAAGAAATTAATGAAGTTGTGTGCCCATTTTTTTTTTTTTTTGTAGAACTTTCGACAGGAATGGGAGATGTGATTTCCGGTCTACTTCATCAAGTCATGGTAAATGGCTTGTATTTATATAGCACTTTCTAGTGTTCAACAACACCCCAAGGTGCTTCACAACACAATCAGTCATTCACCCACGCATACACACATTCACATGCTGGTGATGATGAGCTACAATGTAGCCACAGCTGTCCTGGGATGCACTGACTGAAGTAAGGCTGCCGAACACTAGCACCACCGGTCCCTCCGACCACCACCAGCAGGCAAGGAGGAAGTGGAAGTGTCTTGCCCAAAGATACAATGACTGCAACAGAATTAGTGGAACTAGATCACGTAACCCTCTGGTTACAAGACAGGCACTTAACTCCTCTGCCACCGTCGTGGCAAAAGCCAAACCAGCCAAAATTACAAAGCGTGGCAACATATATCTCCAGTATGGTTTTATTGAGAATGACGACAGAAGACCAAAATGCATTTTGTGTCTTCGAGAGCAAGCAAATGAAGCAATGAGACCAGTCAAACCAAACATTATTCCCAGCAGAAGGGTGATGATTAAATGCGTGGAAAACAAAACAAATGGCGACTTAGGCTACTCAAGTCATCCTATATATGTGAATACATAGTCTGGCCATGACCGATAGACAGAGCTCCGTCGTGGGGCGAATCTACGGATGTCTTTCAGACTTTCTCCATATGCTATTGGACAGCAAACAACATGATGTACTTATCAATACAGATGTCAGTCAATGGGACAGTCTGTCATACACCGTCAAAGAAGACACAAATGCATCCTTTTTCTAAATAAAGGACTTAAGTACCTCTATCTGCTCTTGACTCAAAGAAAGGCCCAAGTCTGAATAGTCCAAAGTTCATGCCAAAGCCATTTCAAATAAGCCGCCACCAACTTTGTTGTTTCGCTCAGGTGCAGTAATTTCCCGCCCACCAAGCCAATAGAGGGCTGTGATTGGCAATCACAAGAATGTTCGGGCCTACTGAGGCTCTAATGGAGCGTGGCTAGACCGACCTGCAGATCAACATCCTTTTGCTTCTGCTAAGGTCTGTCGACATTTCTAGGCTAAAAGACCACCACATATAAGAGGGTCCTTGGAAGGACCATGGCCCCCAAAAGTTTGAGAACCTATAGGAACCATTAGGCCTTTCCAAAAAAGGACATGATCATTAATTACAAACTTAAAATTTAAAGACTAAAATAGTAGATAAACAAGTCCCTGTCTCTGGCAGCTAGTCTGAATAATCATCTCTAAAGCTGCTGACTACATGGACCCAATGAAACGTCCCTGCATCAACAAGCTCTTTTTTACATTTCACCTCAACTCTTTGCCAGAGCTCTCTTGGACTTCTCAGCTGGTGAATTTATATTGAACAAAATTTCCTTTTTGTGAAGCATTAATATTTAAATGCAGACAGCTTTATCTCTCACATTCTTCGTTCTTCCTTTCAAGCACAAGTTCAGCTGTGATGTTGTCTTGTCACCAAATGAGTCCACCCGAGCTTGATGTGAGAACAAATGATGTCCCGGAGGGTGAGTTTTTCCCCTTTTCTTTACGCTGGAATGAATTAATAGAGCAGGAAATGATTTGGACGATTGACTCGTTTATTCTTATATATGCTGCGATGTGTGTCAGAGGCTCCGGCATAACTAGGATTTAAATGAAGACAATAATCCTTGCCCTGCAGGAAGCAATTTACATAAATATTAATGGTGATTTTTTTTTATAATACTTGCTGCATTTTAGCATCATTGAGGCAAATTTGCAAAATGCATGCAATCATAGTTAAAGAAAGTGCTTTCTGAGAGGTTTTATCACACATTTCCTATTCATTACCCTGTCTGTGTTTGAGAGAATGTTTTAGGGTTTTATTGCACAGCAGCAGATATTGCTGGGACTCGGCTGTGTGTGGGTTGACTGAAGCTAGGGGCCCTATTGTGGCACACTAAAAGCCAGGCTAATGCTTCCTATGCATAATCTATAAAAGCCGTAACATCAGCTGTGCATCTAACGTCAATGCAATCTCGACAGCTTTTATATCTTGAGTGGCAGCTCTCCTTTGTTTTCTTTTATTCTGGCAGCTGTTTACTGCATCAAATGCAGCGATAAGCATGTTCAGTCCTTCAGTCAAGGCTAACTGCTGCATCAGGAATTTTACAGGGAACCTTTTATCACTTGTTTTAATTTAACACCAATGGTAAAGACGCTAAAGGTGCATTTATTTGACTTATACATTGATTTTTTAAATTAGCCTTGCTGCTTCTGCCTTCTGGTCAGGCATATTTTTGAATACGACTTTGTGTCAACAACAGTAAATCCATTCATCCATGTCCTTTCAGCCCTACATTCCTTTTTTGTTTTTTTTACAATGTTTTCTAAAATATTTGTCTCCAAGAGACGAGCTCCACACCCTGTCATTAACATGCAATTATTATGTCTTCCTCTGTTCACCAAGGGCCACGGATTCTCATTTCAAACAAACTCTTCCGTTAGTTCCACTATTTTGTTGACTAAACTTTCATAAAGTTCCCACATTCTTCTCACATAGCCCTAGGTGCAAAAATAATGATGGAAATTCCAAATTCTACATTTTCCTCCCCCCGTATACAGCTCCCAATCCCATCTTTTGGCCTCATTAAAACTCACACAATGGGAAAGTGTTTAGAGCTCTTGTCACAACATGGCTATTTGGTATCCAACATGACTGGTGATAATGGTGGTTTTATAGGTGCTAACCCACACTTCAACACAGTGTGTTAGATACGGTAATATAAGTGAACAGTATAGTATATACAATGATTTTTGGGCCAAAAGGTGTCCTGCCTTCCCCAACACTCCGGTACTTTGTGCTACTTTTGATTTAACGTGTTTTATGTGAGGTTTCCAGCAAGGTTTGTGATTAACGATTACACCTAAAAACTTATTTTCATGCACTCTTTCTATACTGATGTCATTAATATTGTACGATTTCCAAACAGCGTGATTTTTGTTTTATTTAAATTCAATGATAATTTATTCAAGTCAAACCATGATTAAAGTTTAGCCATTTCTGCTGTAACCAAGTTCAAAGGTTCATGCAAATCCTCTCCAGAGGCAAAAACCATAAGTGTCATCTGCAAATAATGGGCTCGACACACAGGAGGCAACATCGCCTCTCCTCCATTCATGAGACATGCGCGACAAAGCGATAATCGCGCGTCTCTCTCCTAAGTGACACGCGAAAAACGTGCATGTGAAATTTTGTGCTCGTGCATGTGTCATGCACAGGCGAGCCAGAAAGTTGAAAAATTTAAACTTTTCATCGCTGTCGGTCAGACAAGGACCAATCAGCGGAGGGTTCATTGACTGACGAATGAGTGGATAGGATGCTTCTCAGTAAATCTCTGGGAAAACATGGAGGAAAAGTTAATACTTGCCGCGTCGGATTTCCTAGAGCTTCACAAGACTTCACTTAACTCTAGCAAAACCTTGTGAGACTTCATATCAACTGCTTTAATAACCCAAAATTCCCTTCAATCTGACGGCCAATCAAAACAACGGAAGACTCGCTATTCGCCCTGGAACAAAGGCGTTGCTGGCTTTTGCCGCTGGCCACTGTTGCCTCCCATGTGTCGAGCCCATAACATAAATTTTAATGCTTTGGAAACCTTATGTAAATCATTGATGTACCATAAAAATAGCTTTGGACCCAAAACAGACCCCTGTGGTACTCCACAAGAGATATCCCACCATGCTGACCTGTAGTTGTTTATCTGTACAAATTGAATTTTGTTATTTAAAGCAACATTCCGCAACTTTTACCTTAAAATTATGCTTTTTTGTAAAGTTTTGGCGTCATACTATCATCTATGTTCGTTTTCATACCTGTGATAGTGTTGGGGGGTCCCACGTCTTTTTACCGCACTATACAGTTTTTGAGCTCCGGATGTATTGACTGGGTGTTGCTTTACGACAGTATATGGCAAGCCAAAGGGATAAAAAAGCGCATGTTCTAAATGCGCGTTATGTCCGGCAAAATGCGTGTCCTGAACGCGCGTTTTGATGCCAAAGGGGGCAAAAACTCTCGTGTTCTAAAAGCGAGCATTATGTGATAACGTGATAGAGCAAGAGCAAAGACCAGAGTTATTATTGGGCCGTCTTTTCCTCGCTGGAGAACTCTTTTAGAAAGAAAGGCATGAATTACGGACTCTGACCTAGCCGTGCTGCTAATGGCTAGGTAAGTAATAAATGATTTCACCAGGGTTATTGTGTTTGGTCGGGCATAAAGTTGTTATACAGTCCTGATAAAACTATCTATTCAATGTGTGGAGGTGGAAAACTTTGTTTTCGTTGTTTTGCCTGACATTAGGAATGTAAACATGCCTCTTATGACCGAGAGAGAGATTTAATGTTACGACAGTGATGTTACACAGCAAGCCTTGAGAGGGCGACAGAGACCATATAACTGCAAAGTTGCAGAATGCTGCTTTAAATGAATGTTTATCCAATTTAAAGCGACACCCCTGATGCCATATCTTTGAAGTTTATTAGTTAACATTGTGTGGAATAATGTATCAAAAGCATTTTTTTTTAAATAAAGAAAACTCCAGTTGCATTTTATCAAAATAAAACATGGTTTTACTGTGAAGCATCACTATTCAACATTTGGGCAGTCATGCTACATTTTTCAACAAATACAAAATGTAGAAAATTGATCTGATGACTTTTTTCCCTGAGGAATACTTGCAGGATGTAGACTCAAAGTCTGTGCCTTAAAGGAATAATCTAGATCTTTTGAAGTGAAAACGTTATGAGCGTTTTTTTTTTACTTGCTGTAGCTAGTTCTCACAAGCGTGTCCAAATTGCATCCCAGGTCCAAAGAGCAATTTTGTGCATTTTAATGCTCAGATTACCAATTTCTTACCTATTTTGATCAAAAACATTCACCTTTAACAAAATGTTGATAAGGGAAGAAATAATTAGTCGTCTACAGTTTTGGTTTAACCTCACTGACATTGACCATTGCCTCAATTGCTACCAAATTGCCAAATAATTACATGTCTTTGATGGCCTACTTGAAGCTAGTGTAACCCACCAGTAACCCTACAGTAACAAAAGGCTGCTTTTTTCTTTTTCTTTAAAAAAACAAACATTTTTTCTTAAAATAATGATCATAATCTGAGAAATGACAAGAAATATGTTCGGCTAACCCTAAAATCACAGACATGAAATCAAAATTTGGCCTTTAGTGTAATCATTTCTCAAACAGGCTCTGAGTTTTATGGTGATCAATGGTTTTGCTCGCGTCCATTCACTAATGCAGAAACTTTTAATTTTTAATTTTTTTGGTCTTAAAATGAACCACTGAAGATTAGGCAGCAGTACCTAACTCAACAGTAACAAAAATTGCTTTATTTCATTTTTAAAAATGCATATTAAAGAATATCAAAGAATATCTTTCAAAAGGACAAAAATGTGCATGACTACCCCTAATTCCCTAATCTTTAATGACATGTTTTCTAAAACAGGCAACAATGTAGCTAGCTTCCATTTCACCTCGCCTTGCTGTAAAAGCTGTAATAATTACCATCCACCACCGAAAGGCAAACAATGTTCTTTTTGCCTGTTTGTAGCTGATTAACATTTGGCGTCAACCCAATTCAATAAAGCCACCAATTATTAATGGGAACACAAAATTGGAGATTAGGGTTAGTGTTCATTTTAGCAAAATAAGCAAATCACGTTGTGCCAAAAGCACTAACACTTTCCCTCAATGTGAGTTTTAATAAGGCCAAAAGGTTGAGTGGGAAAATATTTTCAGGAAAGAAAATGTGTATTTAGGAATTTTCCCTATTATTTTTGCACCTAAGGCTATGTTAGAGGTATGTGAGATATCTTAACACCATGGTGGAGTTAACTGAAGCTGTGAAATGCAATAAGTTACTTGAAATGTAAAAGAAAAACATAATTACAGGTGAGTCACATGGTTTGTGTTTGGTTTTGGCAGTGTAGATGTACACACTACCCACAACAAATATATTAAAAAATATTCAGACCTGCACATGTGAGTTTCTGTTGAGGATCATCGTGTTAGGGGACAATTTTTCAACAGGCTTTGTTTAATTATTCCTGCAAACTTAATATCATGTCTGTTTTATTAACACAACTGTAAGGGAGTAAATTGCCATTGTGAACAGGAGTTTTCCAAAACCAGGATTCATAAACACCAGATGGGAATAAAATAAGCAATACTTATAATCTTACGTCATGCATTCACATAGCCGGGTAATTTAAAGCCGAATAACCCCTCCCCCTTGCCCATCAAGGAAAAAACTTTCACCACACCCAACTGCATCATTTTTGCAAAGCATTAAACATGGCGCTAGGTTCGGTCGTGTGGACCAATATCGAGGCAGAATTGCTCTTAAATGCAGACAGCGCTTGGACAATCGATAATACCAACAAAGCTCTGAGGGTTGTTGTTTCCATAAACACAGGTCGCACATGTGATATCGGAACCTAAACCCCCGGTTATTTACGTCCACGAGCAAACAATTTGCAAATCTCCACCTTGGTCGGAGTTTTTGAAAAAAATCGTTTTTGGTGGCGTCTATCTTTATTTTTGTGTGGATGACAGGCCAAATTGTAAAAAAATATCTATGTTTTGTGAGATACCTGGCAGTGTGCATATAGAGCCATAGTCAAATGAAAGTACTCAGTCTTAGGTCAGCAGCAGTAGCTCAGGAGGTTGAGCGGGTTGTCCAGTAATCGGAGAGCTGGGTTATTGGTGAAATTCTATCAGGTTTGTGTTTTTGTGGAGATAAAACACCAATGTTGCAAAGCAAATTAAGGCAGTGGTAGAGTTGCTGTTAGAGGAAAGATGTCTGAATATCATGAAAAATAATGATTAATCCTCAAAATTCTGCCGTTTTCTGTCCCCCACTCCTTTGGCTAACTTCCTGAAACAAGAGCAAGAGATGGACTTACAAGGCATTCATTTATACCACAGAGCACAGCAAATGTATTGGAAAAAAGAGTGAATGAGAGCTATAAATCTTGTGGTTTACATTTGTTCAATAGTTTCAATTGTTTGGCTCCTAAGCATCTGAAAATGTCTTGAAACTTTATTGGTTCTCACACAAAGATGGTTGTGATGACAGCTTCTATATTGCTCAGATAATCGTAAAATAATTTATTGAAGTTTCCTGCAAAATGCAAGTTTGAATAACGTTCCTGGCATAAACTCATTAGTTTATGGTATTAATCTGACTTTAAATTTTGAATATAATAAATATAAGTGTAGCTCCTGAAGAACATTATCATTTACTTTACAAGTTCAACTTTGTACTTTCCTTTAATTAGACAGTTCTACAGAACCAACAATTCTCCACGTGACCAGCAATTTCTATTCCAATCGTTTGGTAATTTATTAGATTTGCAATGCACTCTTAACCCTATCACTCTTGTGATATTCAGGTGGCTGAATAGGCTGCAATAAAATAATCATATTAGTTCAACCAAAAAAGGTTTGCAAATCAAAGGGTTGATTTCGTTTAAATGTCAGTTATCACAGAAGCAGCCTCACTTCAACAAGATGAGCTTGAGTCACTGTTAAAGGATTTTCACCAAAACTACCTTCCCTGATGGTGTACCTTTCATTACTCCAAGTATTTTAAAGGTCAAATTTACTCGTGTTTATTTTTTGCAGTGGTCTCTAGGAGGAACGAATGCCTTGTAAGTCGTTCTCTGTGGAAAAAAGCTTCAGTGCGCCTGTTTGAGGACATAGAACTCAGCTGGAGGAGAAGGATTTAGAGTCTTATTTCCTGATATTTGGACATCTCACCTCTGATTGGCTAACAGCAACGCGACTCTACCAATGACTCCGTGTGCTTTGCAACGTTTTATCTCCACAAGTAACACAAGCCTAGGGAGTTCTGCTGTGTTGTGGAATTGCTAATGCTAACGGTTAGCTTCTACTAGCCAAGACGTTCTCTGCTGTTTCCTGGACGCTAAACCAACAAAAGCCTTCCCTGTCATGAGTCAAGATGGGTGAGTCCATGAATGTTAAATGACAGTGTGACGGAGATCTGTCGGGATTTTCTAATCCTAGAGTTTCACATCTATTTTTTTTATCAGAAGCTAATGCAGGAAATAGGGGTAGAAGACTATTTTCATGATCAGCCTGCATGTTAAACTCAGAGTGACCGATTATTTTCAAAAATAAGTAAAAAATGGTTTCTCTGTGAACCTGCTCTTTAAGATTAGAGCCTCTTTCAGAGTTGCTCACCCCTATCAGCCAGTGTGTACAACAACGTGGAAATGTGTTGAGGTTAATTAGAAGGAATTATCTGCCATTGACTGGCAACCTACGAAATGAGCTCAGTCACTTTGGTGAATCGGCCTCTATTTGTCTCCTTCCTTCAACGCTGCAGTCAGCGGTTTCCATCCTCGACTCAAACGAATTGGAATCCTATCACTGCAAGTTAACGATCATCAGGAGGACAGCGATCACACGCCGGACTTGGCTCAAAGCACTCAAGGAGTCTCAAAAGTAGACGCACTGCCTTCAATAAAGATAATCAAATATGTGCTTCAAGAGCAGACACATGGGGTGATTTTGGTAAACCCAGTTAATGACACAAGATAATCATGAAATTACATTCACAAACTGTAATCAGAGCCTGGGGAATAATCCAGTGTTGACTGCAAACAATCTGATTAGAAAACTGTTGCGGGGCTAGTTTGCTGACACAAACAACTTACAATCAGCCTATTTTAAATATTGATTAGAACTACTTTGCAGCTGCAGCTTTTTTCCTGGCAGTAACAACAATGCAATTCAATCCTTGAAATAAAGGAGCTTTGTTGCCAAGAAATAAGGACCCAGACCTGTCAAACTCAGTCAAAAAAATGAACTCCGAAATAGTTGAGTTATCTGACCTCAATGTTAAAATTTATTACAGTTTTGAATACAATTATCAAATCGTTTTGAGTTTTCATGCCCAGTCTTGGTGCCAAAAATGGTGACCATCAAATAGAAGTAGGTAAATAATTGAACAACATACCATTGATCATGCGTGTACTAATTCCATGAATGGTTGATGAGGAAGAAGTATTTCTTTGTAATGGAAAGTAGCAATATTCTAGTGGCAATGGCCTATTCCCACTGGATTAACACCCAACATTGCTCTCCAATAGACATTGGTGCACTAGCTGGACCTTCATTGTAAAAGCAACCATGGCATTTGCCATTGATCAAATATTTTTCCATGATGTTTGATTAATAAATGCCCAACAGGGAAAGAAAGGATGGTTGAGCTTGACAAATTTCTAAGTACATGATGTACGATTGTTTGTCATTGCAGCCATGTGGTAAGAATTTGCCGTTATATAGGTTGTATCAACAGTAGTCTGGCTATGATTAGGTTATAGTGTAGGCGTGAAGCCAATGCGATGATTCCTCCTTTGAATTCTCAATGATAAATATCAAAGATGTCCAAGCCCAATGTCATGGATATGATGCCATTCGCTCGCCAAAACTTCACCTAGGACACCAATATGATGCCAAAGCACCACAACCATGCAACAGAATTTTAATGTGTTCTAAACCTTCAACTACCTAGCACTCTTTCTCATACATAGTGAGGAACTTATAGTAGTATATACCATTATTGATCTCAACAAAACTATAAAAAAATGTATTTATATCCTTTTGGATATTTTTATACAGCTAATGGAGGCGTCAATCAGTGTCTAAGACAGCGGTTTCAAATGCCAGTGCTCAAGGGCTACTGTCCACTAATTTAGTTGTATTTGACATTAAGAGAGCAAATACGCTTTTCTGACAATCCTTGTCATAGTGTGCTAAAAAAAGTGTAAAAATAAGAAGAGATGCGTGTGGACACGGAAATACATGGGCAGCCATGTTGGCGCATGGCTGTGTGAACGGTTCTGGTACATTTGGGTTGCAGCGCTACATCAACAGTGTGATACCCTCACGAGGGATGAGCAAAATATCAACCATGTTTGACATTCATGTGACCGCACGATTGCTGATCGAGAGCTAATCGTGAGGTGTTAATTGCTTGTCAGTATCCCCTGTTATACTACATGACGCAAAACTCGTCTCGACCTCAAATATTTTCTCAAGAGGAAAATCTGCCCATAATGGGCCAAAGTATGCATGGTGTACGCGCAGCTTAAGGTGTGTCGCAGTAGAGAAACAACTAAATTATATGGGTGTGAATCTTACAACAACTGACGATTCAATTAAATTCCAATTCTTGGGGTGAAGATTCGATTCAATCAAAGAGTGTTGATTCCAGGATAAACTACTTTCTTCTGTAGGTTAGAAATCTGCCAGGTGTTTGTGAATGTGAAGGAGTGGGTTGCTATGGAAGTCCACGCATCACTTGCTAGAATGATAAATTACGGAAACAGTTGACTGATAAACAGTACAAGCCGGGAATAAACTAAGAAATTTTTGAAAAATGCATTCTCAAGTTACGAAACTTGAAAATTTTGGATCGATTCAGAATATTTAGAAATACGAATCTCAATTTGGAAGAGAGTTGAGTTTTTTTCGGCACCTCTACTAAACATGTAGGATGGTGTCCCTCAAGGACTTGTGTTTGAAACCCCAGGTCTTAGGAAGGTTTCACCTCAAAATGTATTGATCTCACAAATGAAACTCAGGATCTTGTGAAAGTATTTTTTTATGTCCCCTGCAGGACTCGTTATAAAGTCTTTTGATATAAAACATCTACCCCTAAAAGTTTTAAAATGACCAAAATCCCCATTCAAAGACAATCTCCAACTAGTAAAATCAATGCAACAAGATCAGACACTTTTAAAAATTGTGAATAAATCTTGGGCATGACTCATGCTGTTTTGCAGAACCTTTTTGCATTATGGATCGTCAGTCGAGATTTATGGTATTCAGATACTGATGCTTTTATCAAATGAAAGTGATGAGAATGGGGTAATGACTGAGCCTGCTTCTTGGGGAGAAACAGTGTCATTTTCATTTTATTCGACAGTTACAGCAAAAAGAGCCAGGCAGCATATTGGAATCAAGCTCAAATAAGCGTGCTATGTGCTTGAACACTCTGTGACTGTAAAATATAATGGAAATTAGTTTTTTCTTCTGTTGATGTACATCAGTGTTAGTATAACAAACCACCAACACAAGGACTTTTCCCCCCATCCGTGATAACCCTGACCTCACTCCCTGGGATTTTAGCACCCTTGTCGCCATCCATCACCAATGATATTGCTCCAAAACAAGACTGGATGTTATTTCCTGCCTCTGGTTTCGCTTCTTTCGACATGCCTTGCCGTTCTATCTGTGTAATCACAAGTCACTATGCTGAGATTAGGCACACTGTCCAAGTGAGTCCATTCTCTGTGCAGAAAAACAAGGAACAAACAAAAAATCAAAACACAGAGAGTACGAAAAGGATGAAATGGTGTTTTTTTTTCCCCAGGAGTGCGGTGAGTGGGCTAGTGTCACAACTGCAACTTTCTATCACAAACACTGCTGGCAACTCTCCATTGCAATCAAATCACACGTCACAAAGCTCAGCTCAAATCAGATCTGAAGTTCACACAATTTAGAAGTCATGTGGGCCTGGGTTTGTGTTTGTTCGAGCCAAACTGAAGGATATGTATGCATGTGTTTGTGTGCGCACGCCAACGCTACTCCCCGGTCACCATGGTGCCATTCATAGTCACAGTTTGTGACGGGTGTCTGACAAGCCCCACAGCTGACTCTGTTGATGTGCTGATACAGACAGAATGCTTTCTTAAAAGTGTTTTTCTGTTGAAAAAATGTGTGAGAAAAAAACCCAAAAACATCAACCTACAGGTCAAGTTTAGCGAACGTGGCCATTTCTGTTGTTTTGCACGATAGCCACATACATTATAACCTGAAGATGCAAAAGATGTTAAGGTGCAAGTAAAAATAATGGAAATAGATAAAACGCAACAAGTTTCCTCGATATCTTACCCATCAAATGCAATCAGACCTTCCCAACCTGCATAGAACTACTTCAGAATTCTCATGAGTCGTGCATTCCACTGTTTTTGTCTTTTGCTTTGAGATATTTTGATCTGTTTTCTTGCAAAACCAGATATCTTATCAAGGAAATCAGAATGGTTTCGCCCTTGAATGGTCATAATCAGAGGAATCGTTATCTTCATATTCTGTGAAGGTCTACTGATCAAAGGAAGGCATGTATACCGCTGTGTTATATAAGCACTTAACAAAAAACAGCCTCAAGTGATCTCTCTCCCCATTGGTGTGTATATATATATATATATATATATATATATCACTAAGAAAATGAAAAAATAATAAAGTAACAATGTTTTTTTTGATCAAATGACTTCTGCTAAGGCAATCTTCAAACTTTTTTTTTGCCCAATGACCACAAATTTTTCTTTTCTGCATGATGAGTTTAAGACTTGTGGTTGTGGTGTCAAATTATATTTACTGTCGGTGGTTTCCAAATAAGAATTCTAAATCCAGTTCTGTTCTGATCATGCAAACAATTTTTTGTAACCATAAGACCTTTTACTGACACAAATGCTTTCAGAATTTAAACCCCCTTGCATTTTTCAATAAAACTTGAATAGCAAATATCAGATGGACATTCTCATACCACAGTTTATTACATAATCTATAACTGAGAATAACATGATGATCTCTACATCTCCACTGGACATTTTTACACTTTTAATCTATAATTATGATCATTATTTTGTCCAAATCATAAAACTCTCTAGTTGTCTGCATCTGAAAATTCCAAAAATGTACACACAATAAAAATGTGCACAACCCATGCAATTGTCTTCCTTAAAGCGGCATCAAAGAGGTTTTTTTTACACTTTGAACTACTGATTTCAAACTGGTTTCAGTGGTTCTTACACCATAAACTTGATTAACTTCACAATGGACAGCACTATGTAGCCGTCTGCTGACCCGAAACTGCATTCAACAGTTTTCTGGTTCAGGTTAGCCTGGCAAGCCATCCTATATATGTGAATATATAGTCTGGCCACGAACCATTGACGGCTCTCAGTCGTGAGGTGGGATCTACGGTTGTCTTTCAAACTGTCTGCATGCAATTGGATAGCGCTAGGACCAGAGTAACGAACAACATGACGTAATCACAGTGACGGAAAAGCGAGAGGCAGCAATGGCGTCTAACATCAATGATTTCTGTCGTTTTTGTATGAAAAACACGTGAATATCAGGTGTACTGGGACATTGCACTACTTTGTTTGATAAAAATAAGAAGCCGCTAAGTATAGCCGACAGACTTACGCACGTTGGAGTCTAAATAATCCATTGATGATGACAAAGCCGTTTCAAACCAACGCGGTTCCTGCGCTGCCGCCATGTTGCTTGTGTTTGCGGTCGCAGCGCTGATGTCATTGGCTACTCCCGCTCTGTGATTGGCCCACAATATAGAGCGCTGTGATTGGCCCAAAAAAAACTACAACGAACTGTGATTGGACAGCCACAGCAGTGGATCAGGCTTCGAGGGTTTTAATGAAGCGTGCCTAGAACAAACTTTGCAAGGCAAGAATTTGGTCTAGTTCACTAGGCTAGGTTCAGGTAGGAACACTAGAGGAAGGTCTCTACCTGCTTTATGACAATAGCTATTCACTGTGCCGGTAGCTCATATCAAAGCTAGCAGTTAGCTTTTTCAGTTTGCTAGTTGTCATAAATAAGCACAAGAAGAAGAATTTTGCTTTTTTGTTGGCATCATGGCGAACCTGGAAGTAAAAGTAAGAGAGTAACGTCTTTGGAGGCGAATCAAAGAGCTAAAACCAGAGTGAACATTGGCGCAGCCTACACTCGTTTGAGAGAGCTGAAGAAGAAATCACGGACTGATGGTGACCAGGCTTCGTTGCTACTGGACATGTAAGTAATACTATTTTTTGTCCAACAGTGTGATTGTTTTCATTTCATGGCTTATTTAGTATCAGTTGGCACATGCTAGAATTAGCTCATTGTTAGCCTGCTACAGCAATTTAAGACCGTTGTAATTCTGCTTTCAACCAGTAAGGGGAGAAGAGAAAAACCTATTTAATGTTGCTTAAAGATATTAATGTTAATAGGAAATGTTCAAATTGTGAAAGTTGGGAAAGCTACAAATAATCAGCCAATCACATGACGGCAACTCAGTTCATGTCAGCATACAGACTTGGTGGAGACTTGGTGAAGTTAAAATCAAGTATCTGAATGAATAAGATATGTATGTATGGGTATTTTTTTTTATCTCATCGTCCTCCTTTTCCTGTTTTGCTGCTATTGCCCCTCAGGGATAAGGTTTTCTAAATCAAAACACATTAGGGCAGGAAGTAATAGGGTTCATGGATGGATAGATGGATGGTAGTTAGCGAAAAAAGTGTTCTCATGTGTGAAACAACAACTAACTCTTGCTATTTAGGCTACTAATGGAATATCATTTTTTGGTGTTTTCCTATGTTTAGGACATGGTTCTTTTACAAAGTCTCCCTTCTTGACTGCAATAGTGCCCCCTTAGTTTAGTGGTGGCCTCCATTTTCTGCAGAAGCCTCAATTTCATAAAAAGTCTTAGCAGAAATCTTGTTGAAAATCTTGAAAATTTGAATTCAAAGATGTTGAACTATGTTCTTCAGCTTTCTTTGATCTCTGCATTTTTCCTATAAACATTTAGTTTGAACTATTTTCTATTTTTTGTGATTAAATCAACTTTCAAACAAAAATTTTATCTCATGCAGAAAATATGAAACATTTTTTGTTGGCCTTTTGAAATTAATGTTTCTAATCACATCCGAGACTTCAATAGGTCAGAATTAATATGGAACTAATTTTTATGAAGAAGGGAACAGTTGCGATTTTCTTCTTAAAGTTCAAAACCCAAAATAGTCCCGATTTGAGATAGAGAAAAACGTCAGATCATGTGATTCATCTCCATCATGTCTAAAACTCATTTACTAAGTAAACCCTATCAAATTGATATGAAGACAGCATTTAAACAAGAAAATTAAAGACCAATTATTTCCCTTTCTTTAATTTAGCACTTTATGATCAATGATGCTTCTTTGTTTGATGGGTTGGGCCTTTCAGGACGTGTTGATGAGCTGTAATCATCGTTTATCAGACAGAGGTTTGTCTTTCACCTGTGAATTTGACAACTTGCCCTGCTGAATGAACCCATTTGAACTCGGTATCGGAGCTTCTCATCATTGGAAAATGTAGGATTTCACAGAATAAAGGATGAATGAGCAAAACCTCAGAGTGGAAAAAAGTGCCTGAGAGGCAGTAAAATGAAATGTCACCAGTCTTGTATTGCGAAAAGCAACAAGTCAATGTGAGTAAAAAAATGAATTCATTTCACCCAATTCCTATCTTTTTTTTCATGCCTCTCCTCATCGTAGATTTTTTGAGTGTGTGTGTGTGCGTGTGTGTGTGTGCGTGTGTGTGTGCACGCCCGTGTGGGAGAGTGATCACATTCGTCTCAATTGCAAACCCCAGGGCTGGGATAAATGAGTTCAAATGATGGAGTATTTGCATCACTGAGCAAAATTTTGGATGAATGAGCTGCAGCTATTGATGAGATCCCACTCCAGGCGTCAGTATGTAATTTGAGTCACGTGAAAAGCTCATAGAATTAATTTACTCCTGAATTAACTCCAATGTAAAGCCATGGCACATTTGTGTGTACGGATTTTCAAAGGGCTTTGCTTTGACAGACGTTAACAGTAAAAGGAAACATCACAGGAAATGCATGTTTTTTTTATTTACACCCATATTTTATGGTGTCAGGAGAAGGCAACGATCGTAGATAATTTACAGAAGCATACAAGGCTGAAAAAAAGGCTCTTAAAAGCACAAGTAAGTAAGTCAGACATTTTCTAAGACTGGACTTGGATATGGACCCACATGGTATATTAATGCATTGGTATGCTACAAATGAGGGTTTGTTTAATACATTCAAAAATGTTTTATTCTTATATTTTTTCTAGTAATAAAGTATATAAGTTGTCTTTTTTCATGTCTATCCTAGTCTAAGAGATATATAACAATGGCAACATTGATGTTTGATGCACATGTGGTGCAATGCTTTAGTCAATGTAAAACTTTAGCAATTCAGCAAAAGCCAGTGTCTCACTTGATTGCAGCTGCAAAATAATTGCAAAAACAGCATTTGCAATGGTATCACCAAAATGTCTTGAAACATTCAAAAAATCTCGCAATAGCCGTGTTTCTAATGTAGGATTTCCGGGAAATTTATGGGAAAGGGAAAGTTGACCAATAGCTCGGTCCTCTCAGCTGTTGTGTCTCCCTAGAAATTCAGCCTTTTTAGGACTTTGCTAAGACGTCAGCATATCACGACTGTTTCGGCACGTGTTTGCTGGAAATTTCCAATACAGTTACCCTGAAATTCCAATATCGGAAACATGGCTAGTGCCCCCATGGCAATCAAAGGGCCTTGCTGTCATCTTGTCTTGTCTTCTTGCCAATTGCTTAATTAATCAGGTCTGGGTTGCTGGGGCAGCAACCCTAGAAGGGAAGCCCAAACCTACCTCTCCTCAATTACCTCCACCAGCTGGTCGGGTCCCACAATGTTCCCTGGCCTGGATTTAAAACCCCTCTTACATGTCTTGGGTTGATCCATTTAGGCTACTGCTGACAGGCTTTGCCTAAACCTTAGTATATTGCTCTTGATGTGATGAAGCAATGGTTCTACTCCAAGTCTGTCTTGGAGCACCCTTATCAAGTAGTGAAAGGTCTCCCTCTTCAAGGTGGCTGAGGCTGGCCACCTTGAAGAGGGAGCTCTTTTGCTACTTGTCTTCATGATCATGTTCTTGCAGTCCTAGGTAAGTTAAAGTTAAAGTCCCACTACTTGTCACACACACACTGGTATTTGTGAAATTTGTTCTCCGCATTTGACCCATCCCCTGGGGGAGCAGTGAGCTGCAGCTGTGGCCGCGCTCAGGAACCATTTGGTGGTTTAACCCCCCCAATCCAACCCCTTAGTGCTGAGTGTCAAGCAGGGAGGCATTGGGTCCCATTTTTTCAAAGTCTTTGGTATGACCCGACCAGGATTTGAACCCCGATCTCCCAGTCTCAGGGCGGACATTCATACCACTAGGCCACTGAGCTGGTAAATGAAGAGAGGAAAAGCAGTTCAGAACATTCAGAAGGTTCCATCCTAGAACCAAGCCTGGGGTTACGGCCCATCCTTGAGCACCTGGTGGTTGGGCTGTAGCTATAGGACCAGGCTAAACTCAAACCAGTTACTCAGGCTATCCATTAGTGGAACCACCACCTGCATGAAGGGTCTGGTATATTGTGGCTTAGTTTGCAACCAAAGGCAGGATCTTTGGCGGTCCAATCATCAGAAGTTAAAATTGGTATTTGGGCCTTGCTTTCTTATTAACCAAGTTCAGAACATGTTTTAAAAAATATGCACGTGGACTGATCTGTCACAGTAATAATCACAGTGTAGTTGAACATGTGTGTAACTAAAGTGTCATGCATACCAATTTGTGTGACTCCAACTAAAAAATTGGCATATTTTATCAAAATTCGGTGTCTCCTGCTAATCCAACCAATGTTGTCCTGTGGGTATGACAGAGTAAGACCAGCATCTCCTCTAAGTGTTATCATTGGAAAAGCAGCTGGGGAAAAAGGCTCTATCACATTACCGAAGGCACTTTATCTCATAGAGAGTTACAAGTAATTAGGGAAATAAAGTTTTATTTATTTATAATATATTTATTACACGACAAAACAAGTGCACATTGTGTCTAACTGTTAAAACTTAGGAGTTCCAAGGTTCACAATCAAACAGCTGTCATCAGTTTCACTTCTTGTAGTTGTTGTATTGAGCAGGGGTTCCAAAATTGGGGGTCCCCACAAGATTTCAGGGGGTCCCCACAATTTTGTCTTTGCTGAGGTTGTGAGGTTAGCAAGATTATATTTGTATAAATTACATTTATAAAATCCCAATAACACACCCTACAGTATAATCAGAACTCCATATAAAAGTTACAACTCTGTATGTCTGTAAAAGTTTGTAAATTATCACAATTAATGTGTTTATGTGAGTAGGAGTTGGGGATCCTGGTTCTCCTTGGACATGAGAAAGGGGGTCCTCAAAGAAAAAAATTTGGGAACCCCTGGTATAGAGTGTTATAGAATCTTGTATAGTGTTTTCATACACCCAGGTGGGTGAAAAAAGCACTGAACACACAGAGCTGGTGATGTGACGCTCATGAACGAATCGAATCTTTTGAACCGCTCTTCAAAGTGAACGATGAGAGCCGAGTCCTTGTAGAGAACCTTTCATCTTGTCTCCAAGTAACGCACACCCTCTCTCACGAACATCGGCGGAACGCTAAACACCCCCTCACACACCACATGCTTTCATATACATTAGCAGAACACACCTCCCCCGCCCCCTCACGGACATCGGGGGAACTCGTTGCTTGACCCCACAAAAAGTATCTAGCACTGAAAAAGTACGTCTCCTTCACGATTTTAATTTATGTTGTGGAACAGCCAACAGATCCCTTTTTGCTGACCGTTGAGCATGTGCTGGGACATACCGGTGTATAAGATGGGCCAGGAATACAGAAGCACTACCATTCAAGGATTAAAAGAATTTTGAAACTGATTTGGTAGTAAACAGGGAACCAGTGCAGAGAAGCTAAGACATGTATGATATGCTTTCTCCTCCTGGTACCCGTCAACAATCTAACCACCAAGTTGTGGACTGTCTGAATTCTAGCAATTGAAGCCCGGCTGATTCCTGCATAAAATCAGTTAAAGTAATCCAACCTGGAAGTTACGATTACAGTTTCTAGGTGAGCATTGGATGGCAACGGCCTAATTTTAGCTACAGGGCGTAGATAATACAAACAAGATTGGACAGTTGCAATCACCTGACTGTCAATTTTAAGACCCGCATTTAGTTTAGGCTAATTAACTGTTATACCCTTACTTTTCGGCCCTATCCCTATGTTTTGAATGTTCACGCCATTGGGGAAAGGGCTTCCCAATCATATTTTGATGTACAGCAAACTAACCCTTACCCTCTGCTATAGACAGCTTTGACAAATGCCAACAGGCAGGATGTGTCTTTGCAATGCTAGAGAGAAAAAAACCCAATAACTGAGAAAGGACCTCACTAAAGCTGACTTTTACTTGAGATTTTTATCGACTTACTGAGCCTGATGGACTTTAAACTGGAAGAAACGATGAAAAAATGTTACAATTTGTGAAAACTTGTGAGCCAGCTGTCAAGCGATTGACAAACAACCTCAATCAGCAGTGATCAATTTTCTGTCCTGACATTGTAAATTATCTGGTTTTCAATCAGACACAGTTGACAAGTGATGACATCAATGTCTAAAAAAGTATCCAAACCTATGATTACCACATCTCTGGTTTGGTGAAGAAAACAGCAATGTCGTGAGCAGTGATTACTCCGTGATTTGTTATTCTGTCCATTGTGTTTTACAACTGGAGCTTTTTTTCAAATATGACGACTAGACTGTGTGCATGTATAGTGCAATGCCATGGTGGAGCGGCCAAAATACAAAAAAAATCTTAGGCAGGCAGAGAATCAAGGACTCAAATTAAGATAATCACTGCAAAACATAAAGATAAAACTAAAAGCACTTCAAAAATATGATTTTTTATTTTAAATGAAAAGAGCCCCCTATAAAACCCATAAAAAGGCCATTAGGGAAAGATTTTAAAAAAGTAACAGAGATGCAAACTGAAGCATTTGGTAACCAAAGAAAATCTGAGAAGATATCAATACAGTACAAACATCAACTTAAAGGAAAAGTTCGCTTTTTTAGACATTAAGTTTTATGTGTTCCTTCACCCACCCAGTGCTCTGTAAACTTTGACCCATTTCACACACACCCCCCTGCCCAGAGATTTTCAGGGGAGAAGTGATTCATAAACGTAGTTCTGGCTAGTTTCGGGGGCGCTTTATCTGCGCCGTTTAGCCTCACAAAAGGATTAGCCTCTGAAAGCATGGCTAATTTGCATCTCACAAACAAAGAGAAAAAATTTACAACGTCACATTACAGCGGGACTAGTTTTTGTCATTCGTATCCCTGCGCCGGTCCCCGCGGATATTAAACAGCGCTTCGTATGTCAGCTGTTTCACTGCCGAATGCCGAAAACATGTCAGACTCCGTCTCATCTGATGACGAATTTCATTTTAACACTATATCAGATGAAGAAGAAACTTATTTTACTACTAGGATATCTTTATGAGCCAGAGTACACGGATGAAGAA
>SSNS01000183.1:76878-100604 GCA_006937985.1 Aphyosemion australe | reverse complement strand
TTTAAGACCCGCATTTAGTTTAGGCTAATTAACTGTTATACCCTTACTTTTCGGCCCTATCCCTATGTTTTGAATGTTCACGCCATTGGGGAAAGGGCTTCCCAATCATATTTTGATGTACAGCAAACTAACCCTTACCCTCTGCTATAGACAGCTTTGACAAATGCCAACAGGCAGGATGTGTCTTTGCAATGCTAGAGAGAAAAAAACCCAATAACTGAGAAAGGACCTCACTAAAGCTGACTTTTACTTGAGATTTTTATCGACTTACTGAGCCTGATGGACTTTAAACTGGAAGAAACGATGAAAAAATGTTACAATTTGTGAAAACTTGTGAGCCAGCTGTCAAGCGATTGACAAACAACCTCAATCAGCAGTGATCAATTTTCTGTCCTGACATTGTAAATTATCTGGTTTTCAATCAGACACAGTTGACAAGTGATAACATCAATGTCTAAAAAAGTATCCAAACCTATGATTACCACATCTCTGGTTTGATGAAGAAAACAGCAATGTCGTGAGCAGTGATTACTCCGTGATTTGTTATTCTGTCCATTGTGTTTTACAACTGGAGCTTTTTTTCAAATATGACGACTAGACTGTGTGCATGTATAGTGCAATGCCATGGTGGAGCGGCCAAAATACAAAAAAAATCTTAGGCAGGCAGAGAATCAAGGACTCAAATTAAAATAATCACTGCAAAACATAAAGATAAAACTAAAAGCACTTCAAAAATATGATTTTTTATTTTAAATAAAAAGAGCCCCCTATAAAACCCATAAAAAGGCCATTAGGGAAAGATTTTAAAAAAGTAACAGAGATGCAAACTGAAGCATTTGGTAACCAAAGAAAATCTGAGAAGATATCAATACAGTACAAACATCAACTTAAGGATCAAATGTGAAGATTACAAAATAAAACCAAGTTTGACAAAGGGCAAAGGAAGTATCTGGTGTTCCCCAAGGTTCTGTCCTGGGCCTCTTCTATTTATCATCTATCTCCTTCCACTTGGCAAAATTTTCCATAAATTTAATATTAATTTTCATTGCTATGCAGACGACACCCAGCTTTATTTCTCCACAAATCCCATCTCCTCCTCCCTAAGATTAAGAGTCTGGTGTCATCCTTGATGGTACATTATCATTTCAGTCCCATATTAGTAAAATTACTCAGGCTGCCTATTTCCATCTACATAACATCAACCGCCTCCGACCATCCCTCACATCTCACAGCGCTGCTATTCTTGTTCACACCCTGGTCACTTCTCACATTGACAACTGTAATTCATTACTTTTTGGTCTCCCACAAAAATCTATACACAAAATTCAGTTGGTCCAGAATTCGGCTGCCCGTATTGTCTCCAAAACCCTGTCCACCAACCACATCACCCCTGTTTTGAAGGAGCTGCACTGGCTTCCTGTAAAATTTCGGATCACTTTTAAAATCCTTCTTGCTTACAAGGCCGTCCACAACCTCGCTCCTCCATATCTCAGTGAACTGTTGCAAATTAACACCCCCACCCGTAGTCTCAGATCCTCCTCCTCCATCCATCTCTTAGTGACCCCTTTCCGTTTGTCGACCATGGGGGCCACAGCGTTCAGTCGCTCTGCCCCTTACCGCTGGAATTCTCTTCCCCAAGAGATTCGCAACATTGACTCCATTTCACTTTTCAAATCACATCTCAAATCTTACTTGTTCAAAACTGCTTTTTGTTTGTAAATCTCATTTGTCATTTGTTATTTGTCATTTTTTAACGGTTTTTATTGCTTTTTAATTTGTTTTATTGATTTAGTTTAGGAGATCTTGTTTACTATGCTGTGATCTTTCCTGTCTTAATGTAAGGCAGTGGGGGCGCGGGAGAAGAGGGTCAGGTAATGGTATTTTTGTGTTTGTGTAACATAGCCGTCTGTGCACGCTCCCGTGCTGGGCTGCAGTTACTCGCAGAGCCGGGCGCGTCGCTCGTGAGCATCGTTTCTTTTTTCCTGCCCCTAGCTCCTTTAAACAATTACATTTAAATTATCAACATTTCACCTGCTGCGCCCGAACGCACATTCCTTCTGCTCCGGTGTAAACCTGATGGTCACCTGCCTGTGCGTAATCAAGTGTCTCTATGGAGCTGCTGAAGAGGCTAACGAGGTTCTGGACTTTTGCCTCAGACAGACTCATGACAAGGCACGGCAGTTTTATTTATACAGCGCATTTTCTACCCGAAGGCAACTCAAAGCGCTTCATGGCTCATGGCTGTTAAAATGTGATGATTCAGAGCTCCGCTGACACGCTGGATCCAAAGATCCAAGCAGCTACTATTCTACTTCAGCCAGAGTTTTAAAGTCAGGAAACATTTCACCAAATGAAATAACCAGAAGTCTACCAGACTCTCTGAAAGAAGGGTTTCCACTTTCTAGATCTGGAAGCTCTCGACATTTGCGCTCTTGTGCACAGATCTGTCAGACGCGCTCTGAGCTCCTATTGCGCGCCGCTTTGTGCGCACTGTCAGATGCGGAGAATAATGCAGATGCTTTGATGGAAATCTTTCCATGATGTTACCTCCACGATGGATTCTTCTGTGGGCAACAAGGTCATTCCCCAGCACTTTCCCCTACCGCCCGACATTCGCCGACGGACTATCAGCGTGTTAGTATGGCAAGCCGATTTAACATTTAAGCAGACTGGATAACGTGTATTCAGATATCTATAATTCTGTTGTTCCTAGCAGAAATTAACATTCCAGAAATTCATAAAATCAATCATACTGTACACAATGAACATTGTGCAACACCCCCCCCCCCCCCCGCACATTGGGAGGGGGGCACCAAAAAATCTATGTATCCTAGGGGGGGGGCTTCACCAAAAGTATTTGAGAACCACTGATGTAAGGTGACCTTGAGTGCCATGAAAGGCACCTATAAATAAAATGAATTGTTATTATTATTATTATTATAAAATCGTAACACTATCTACTAACTTGGATGTGGTTTCTGTAGAAGGTACCCCTTCACAAAGTTAAAACAACAATGGCGGGAGTAAGAAGAGAGAGAAAGCATTAATTTGATCTGGAGACACGAAGCTTAGAGATGAATTGAAGTTCCGAAGAACCGATAATGTATTGCCGTTGTCCCAACGTTTTTATCTATGCTATTATAATGGGTGTTTAGAGATAAGGTTTCACAAAACTAGCCAACTCTGCTGTTTCTCACATGTGATAATGATGTTTTGCTTCCACTTTATTGTCGGAGCTCTCTAAGTTATCCATGTGCTCAGGCTAACTTATGAGAAATGGATTGGAACTTCATAGACTTCAAAAGATGAATGACCTGTTTACTTTGGCTTTACCTGACTTTTCTTTTTTCAAAGCATAGAGACAGGTCTGGGGTCATGCTTCCACTTAAAATAGAGTGAGAGAACAAGCTCGAATGGAAAGAAAAAGCATGGAACTTCTCAACACCGAACTTTTAATAGTGACTTTTGGGGTCACCCGATGGCAGAGGCAATGTGTCACAGTTGGCTCTGGAGTTGGGCTGCGTCCCGGAGGATTCAATAATCCATTAGGACTATTATTTCTAAAGTAGATTAATCCTTGTCATTTAACGCTTGGCTGATGTCCATTTGAAGTCATTATGTGGAGGCGCTGACAACGTTTCATAAATTATTCACGGCGATATCTGGGACGCTCTTCAGTCACCGTGCAAGGCCTTAAGGTCAGATCACTCGTCAAAGAAGAAAAACTTGATAAATTCCCTGGATGGATCATCCTTTAACATGCAAACATCTACGGAAGCCATTGTGTGGACGTCTACTGCTGTTGTGGTGATTTAGTAGTTATTTGGGCACTTTAGTACCTTTAGAAATAAAAACCAACCCGTTCATTTCAAATAGTTACATAATTTCAAAACAAGCACCAAACAACTATAATTACAGATTCTGCACACTACAAATTCCCTCTAATTATTTTTATCTCTCTGTTAACTAATACTCAATATATTCTTTTATGTATACATTAACCTGAATTCACCACATTAAATCAATTCTTTTGTACGTCTGTTTCCTTCCGCAGCCACAACTCCGTTTCCCCACAGGGATAATTAAAGTTTCATCTCATCTAATTAAAGAGACTGCTTTTCTTTTAAATTCTGAACACACTGAGACATTCTAATATGAGGTCTAAAATGGAACTATAAGGGAATGAATGGCTGACGGACTAAATGATTGAAAATTCATTGAGGCTGAAAATGTTTGTCTAACGTTTCCTGCCAACGCTTAACTGGCATGCTGTCAAGGCGTTTGTGGTGTGCATAAACAACCTGCCCACATGTTGTTTTTGGGTGTCAGGCATCCATCATCGCTTCATCATAGGCTGGAGCAACAAGTTCCTTCTAGGGAAGTTTATTATTGTGTTGACTTAGATAACTCGAGCATTAGCTACTACACTTTTCTCATTGTTGACGGGTCGCACAAGAAGGCTGGAAATAATAAATCAAACTTGACTAGTCAAAGACTGATACCACTTGAAGCCAAGTCATTGGTTTTGTATGCATGGGTTTTGGCTCTACAGGCTTAAAATTTAGATACCATTTAGGTCCTTCTGTAATATCGGCACCCTTTCAACATTACACTGCTGAAAATTAGAAAAAATCACTAGCAGGAGGCAGAGCTACTTATGTGGCTACCTAAAAAAACCTGCAAACCAGTTCCCCCTGTGGACAGCCTTTATATTGCATGCAGCACTTACATTCTGATCATTGGAAACAAGTTTTAAATTGTTTTTCTTAGCTTTTTTGATTGTTTACCATGTTTAAAGCAATTAATTCTGATTCTTAAATGGTATTTATTCACACTATTTGCATATTCTTTGGACCCAACATGTGTGCATATGATGGACAAGGCCAGAAATATTCCAGTGAAAGTAAAGTCCCAACATATATTGCCTTTTGTTAAGAAAATGTAAGGCATTAGTTGCAGTATTTTAAGTATTTGGCTTGTATTTACAATTCTATATAGGAGATTAATCTCTACATGGCCATATTATGGTGCGTTCGATTTGTCCTCGGAACTCGGAAATCCCGACTTCCGAGTAGGAAAAAATCAAATAAAACGCCCCGCAAAGTCGGAACTCCCAGTCGGAAACTCGGACGTTTTTTCAGAACTCCGACCTCGAAATCCAAGATGGCAGCGCCCTCGAAAACTGCTGTTTAGGTAGCTCTCAACGAACACATACGACTAATAAACAAAACTTTTAGTTTGTTCAAATTAGAGATGCAAGAGCTACATGTAACTTTTATTTCAAACACACTCATATGTGTGTCTTGTAAAATAAACAGACAAATCGAACGCACCAACAGTCCATCATTCGTGTTTGTTTTTTACCTATTTGACCTGATAAAAAAGTAAAAAATAAAATAAAATAAAAATAAAAAAGTTAAACTGAATAATTGGAATTCCAACTTCTCCGACTACGGAAACCAGAACGCTGTTAACTCGGGTGTGACGTCATTCCTAGTTCCGAGTTCCGACTTCCGAGGTAAATCAAACGCACCATTAGGCTGAAACTGGAAGTTGAACAAAAAAGAAAGAAAAGAAAGAAAAAGGAAAAAAAGGGGAAAAAAATATTTAATTTTGACACACATTCTGCCCAACCACCTTTCTACCACTTACTCCTGTTTCTGATCTAAATTACTTGCTATTGAATGTATACACGTATAAAATCATATTCTAATATTTTGATTTTTCAAGCTGTTTATTCTAAACAACTCCAGTGGCTAATAATACACAAATACTTTGTATTGTACTTTTTTTACCTAGAGCTGGGCGATGGAATGGCAGCAATATATATTACGAAATAACTTTTCCTCAATAGACATATGAGAATGGGTCGATAGAATTTTGATACAAAGAACAGAGCCACACGGTGGATGTGCTGCTAACGGCTAATTTTAGCGTAGCTTTAGCCTCCAGGTAACAGGTTACATGGCTGATAAAAATAGACAAAATGAGCCCCCTAAATGATTAAAAAAAAGAGGCGGGGGAAAACAGCGAATGACGTCGTTGACCGAACAGGTCAGTCGCGTGGACGTAGTTTGGCTAGCGTCGTAGCTGCTTGGGGGAAACCATCAATCTGATTAAGCTCATGAACCAACTCCATCCAGCAGGATGTAGAACTTTCTAATCCCAGACATGAGAGCGAGTTTAAAGACATTTATTTCACGCACCATGCATGTATCATTTATTTCACTTCTTCACACATGGTGCTCCAGAACCAGAAGAGAAAGTCAAGACCAAACACACACAGATCTCAGCGGACTAAACAAATCGATCCATGCACAAAAGATTGCACAGCAACTACAACGGATATTAAGAATTTTAAGGCACACTTTGCAGTTTTGACTTGCTTTTAGCACCCCCTAGTGTCCGTTTTAATTCACTGTCATAAAAAAACGTCTGTACTCTCCTCCTCNTTCCACTTATTTCTAAAAAGCTGTTTTATAATAATTGTTCAAAAGCAAAGCAGATGACAGAGTCTTACACAGTTGGATGTTTATTATATTGTTAAATCTTACGAATGAAAGGTGATCCCACGTTGTCGCGATTCAACACAACGTCTATTTGCGCATCCGTAGGCAGCACAGAACATGTTGATCTTTGTTTATCTACGTGTTGCACAAAATATATATTTCTGTAAACACAAAGCCATAAATGTCCTCTGTTTCAATATATCTTAATCTAAGTTGTTTTTTTAACAAAATAAGCCGCCTGGAAAACAAGGGCAATTTTGTCATTGTTTATTTAAACAAACCGGCAGCTCTCACTGAAGTAAAATGTCAACTTTGTTGCTAAACGGCGCACACACGGCAGCCTCGTCGTTTCTAAGCCAAGTTAGACAGCTAATAAGTAATAAAACATCCACCAAGACAGCAATTTAAACAAAATTTAGGTTATCGTAAAAGTGTGGTCAGTTTATTTGAACTCCAATGAACCCTATAAAAATATTGATTGTTGTCTCTCTCTCTCAACCTTGATAACGTGCAAAATAGCTTAGCCGGGACCGGGACACATTGTTCACAATTAAGTCGTGTTTCGAAGGCAAAAGCGGTCATTTCAACATGTGCAAGTATCCCGTGTCAAGTCTATGTATAATAACGTTTGTACTAAGGTAAACCGCTTGTAAATCAGTAAACATTTCATCGAGTTAAGTATTTTTATTTGAGCTGATGTTCACTCACCTTCTATCTGCTACCATTGAGAGCGGAGCGTCTGCTGTCCGAGGTAAGATGGCCGCCGCGTACGGACGCTGTCGACTCCCAGTTCAGGCATCTAGTGTTTATATGATATCTATGGTTCAGTCGCTCTGCCCCTTACCGCTGGAATTCTCTTCCCCAAGAGATTCGCAACATTGACTCCATTTCACTTTTCAAATCACATCTCAAAACTTACTTGTTCAAAACTGCTTTTTGTTTGTGAATCTCATTTGTCATTTGTTATTTGTCATTTTTTAACGGTTTTTATTGCTTTTTAATTTGTTTTATTGATTTAGTTTAGGAGATCTTGTTTACTATGCTGTGATCTTTCCTGTCTTAATGTAAGGCAGTGGTTCTCAATTAGTGGGGCGCGCCCCCCAAAGAGCCGGGGGGGCACAGCGGACGCACCCAACCCCCTCCCTTCACCCACCCCCACCCGCTCGGAGCCTCCCCACTGAGAATACAAGGGTATTCCCTCCACTGTCAGTCCAATAAATGAGGATCACAGACTGATTTGTGAACACAGAAAAAGTCCAAACATGAATTTTATTTAATGGAAAGGCAGTGCATGTGTTAGATGGACAAGAAATTTATATTTTTCTTACTTTTTGTTTCGCTTTATATTTGTTGTTTGTTAGAGGTACGTATACAGGGCCCATATTTAACACGGTTATGTTAAAAAGAAGCCTCATCTTTGTTTCCCTGCGGTGCCCACCATAGTGGTATTTTATTTAAATAAAATGTTTTTAACACAACTTCCTTTTTTTCATATATGAGAAATTGAAAGAATCGCTGCTGCATTTGGACACGCTAAGGAGGGCGCATTTGCTCGCAGTCAGAGGCCGCATGATCCATTTTCCCTTCACTTTCATTTTAAAAATAATAATAATAAACATTCAATAAAACCGTTAAATATCCATTCTTTTTAATTCATATTTAGTCCAAACAAGCTGACCAGAGTGCCCCAGTACCATATAAACAATGCAATTAAACAATTACATTTAAATGATCAACATTTCACCTGCTGCGCCCGAACGCACATTCCTTCTGCTCCGGCATAAACCTGATGGTCACCTGCTTGTGCGTAATCAAGTGTCTCTATGGAGCTGCTGAAGAGGCTAACGAGGTTCTGGACTTTTGCCTCAGACAGACTCATGGCAAGGCACGGCAGTTTTCTTTATACAGCGCATTTCCTACCCGAAGGCAACTCAAAGCGCTTCATGGCTCATTGCTGTTAAAATGTGATGATTCAGAGCTCCGCTGACACGCTGGATCCGAAGATCCAAGCAGCTACTATTCTACTTCAGCCAGAGTTTTAAAGTCAGGAAACATTTCACCAAATGAAATAACCAGAAGTCTACCAGACTCTCTGAAAGAAGGATTTCCACTTTCTAGATCTGGAAGCTCTCGACATTTGCGCTCTTGTGCACAAGTCTGTCAGACGCGCTCTGAGCTCCTATTGCGCGCCGCTTTGTGCGCACTGCCAGATGCGGAGAATAATGCAGATGCTTTGATGGAAATCTTTCCATGATGTTACCTCCACGATGGATTCTTCTGTGGGAAACAAGGTCATTCCCCCACAATTTCCCCTACCGCCCGACATTCGGCGACGGACTATCAGCGTGTTAGTATGGCAAGCCGATTTAACATTTAAGCAGACTGGATGACGTGTTGTTCCTAGCAGAAATTAACATTCCAGAAATCCATAAAATCAATCATACTGTACACAATGAACATTGTGCAACCCCCCCCCCCCCACATTGGGGGGGGGCACAAAAAAATCTATGTATCCTAGGGGGGGCTTCACCTAAAGTATTTGAGAACCACTGATGTAAGGTGACCTTGAGTGCCATGAAAGGCACCTATAAATAAAATGAATTATTATTATTATTATTATTATGAAATCGTAATACATTATATAATAGAAACTCAAACCTAAAAACACTATCTACTAACTTGGATGTGGTTTCTGTAGAAGGTACCCCTTCACAAAGATAAAACAACAATGGCGGGAGTAAGAAGAGAGAGAAAGCATTAATTTGATCTGGAGACACGAAGCTTAGAGATGAATTGAAGTTCCGAAGAACCGATAATGTATTGCCGTTGTCCCAACGTTTTTATCTATGCTATTATAATGGGTGTTTAGAGATAAGGTTTCACAAAACTAGCCAACTCTGCTGTTTCTCACATGTGATAATGATGTTTTGCTTCCACTTTATTGTCGGAGCTCTCTAAGTTATCCGTGTGCTCAGGCTAACTTATGAGAAATGGATTGGAACTTCATAGACTTCAAAAGATGAATGACCTGTTTACTTTGGCTTTACGTGACTTTTCTTTTTTCAAAGCATAGAGACAGGTCTGGGGTCATGCTTCCACTTAAAATAGAGTGAGAGAACAAGCTCGAATGGAAAGAAAAAGCATGGAACTTCTCAACACCGAACTTTTAATAGTGACTTTTGGGGTCACCCGATGGCAGAGGCAATGTGTCACAGTTGGCTCTGGAGTTGGGCTGCGTCCCGGAGGATTCAATAATCCATTAGGACTATTATTTCTAAAGTAGATTAATCCTTGTCATTTAACGCTTGGCTGATGTCCATTTGAAGTCATTATGTGGAGGCGCTGACAACGTTTCATAAATTATTCACGGCGATATCTGGGACGCTCTTCAGTCACCGTGCAAGGCCTTAAGGTCAGATCACTCGTCAAAGAAGAAAAACTTGATAAATTCCCTGGACGGATCATCCTTTAACATGCAAACATCTACGGAAGCCATTGTGTGGACGTCTACTGCTGTTGTGGTGATTTAGTAGTTATTTGGGCACTTTAGTACCTTTAGAAATAAAAACCAACCCATTCATTTCAAATAGTTACATAATTTCAAAAACAAGCACCAGACAACTATAATTACAGTTTCTGCACACTACAAATTCCCTATAATTATTTTTATCTCTCTGTTAACTAATACTCAATATATTCTTTTATGTATACATTAACCTGAATTCACCACATTAAATCATTTCTTTTGTACGTCTGTTTCCTTCCGCAGCCACAACTCCGTTTCCCCACAGGGATAATTAAAGTTTCATCTCATCTAATTAAAGAGACTGCTTTTCTTTTAAATTCTGAACACACTGAGACATTCTAATATGAGGTCTAAAATGGAACTATAAGGGAATGAATGGCTGACGGACTAAATGATTGAAAATTCATTGAGGCTGAAAATGTTTGTCTAACGTTTCCTGCCAACGCTTAACTGGCATGCTGTCAAGGCGTTTGTGGTGTGCATAAACAACCTGCCCACATGTTGTTTTTGGGTGTCAGGCATCCATCATCGCTTCATCATAGGCTGGAGCAACAANGCTGTGCGTTCATCTTTTTAACACCTTAATCTAACTGCTGAAATGTCTCCTCAGCCTTCATTAGTGTCTACAGGAGCAGTTCATCACTAAATCAAACAAATCAGCTGTGTTCATGATCTAAAACATGAAGGAAACATGCGGAAGCACACTCCAGTGCTAGCATGTTGGCTAGCTACATTACTACTGACTAACAGAGTTCCTGGTGAATAGTGACCAACACTGAGGATCCTGACAAGTGGAGTCATGTGACCGCAGGTGTGTGAGGATACAAGGAGCTCAGGTAGAGAGGAGAAAGAGTCGGCCACTGAGAATTTACCCGGTAAGAAGAGAGTTTATGTGGGTCTTAGGGTGAGTGTATCTGACGGCACATGATCACTACCGCCTATTTAGAAATAATTACAAACCCAGGGAAGGATTTGACTCACATCACCTGAAGTATCTGGAAAAAACTACACCAGCAAACACAAGATCAGCTTGTGAAAAACTTTGATAAAAAACAATGTTCTTCTAACTCAATAGTTCTGTCAGACAGAACTGGGTCCATCCAGAGGACAGAACCCCTAAAATAGCCAGAGTGTCATGAATGTGGTTCAATGTAATAAAGAGTTTTCACCTTTTCCTTTTCCTGAGTGACATTTCATTAACCCTGTAAAGGGTCATTTTAGCACATACTGGCTCAAGAAAATTATTTAAAATATTAAAAAGTTGCATAGTATGGCTTTAAACATCTTCTCTTTTTGGGGCACAAAAATAGCATGAGATGATCAGTAAACAGTGTGAGGTAACCTGTATGCTCCACATAAACACAACTCAGTAGAAAAATGGTGGTGTTGGACATTCTGCTCAGTTTTACGGCTTTTGTCAGACTCTGAACCAGGAAATGGCTGCAGGCACTGAAGCGGCAGGCAGAGAACTCTGGAGCTACCAGTCAGTGTGGTTACATGTGCAGTATCAACATCTAAGTTGATCCAGGTCGATCTTCTGATAATAAGCTGGTAACCTTTATCCACGTTTACCGACCTCTCAAATGAAGTTCGTTCCACTCCGGTACAGTAGGTGGCGACATGTGCCCTTTCCTGTTGGACATTTTTCCGGTTAGCTTGCAACAACACAAATAGTAAACAAACGCCGAAGGAATGGACAACAACAACGCTGCAGCACAGCTTATTGGTACATACTGCACTGTTTGATGTTGTTACGCATGTTACGTTGTGGCGGTGATATTATCAGACGAGCGCTACTGCGGCCGCGTCACTTACGGAACGCGAGCGTCTACTTTAGTCGGTTCAGCTCGGCTAACCCGTTTACATGCAGAATGAAGTCAGACAACTACCGCATTATCTGGATGTTTCAGCCCGATTAGAAGAAGTTCACCTTCAGCCTGACTAACGCGTTTACATGCATTTAAAAAAAACGACGTGAGTCTTTTTAGGGCAATACTTCTGTTTTCTGATGCTCATGTAAACGCACTGAGTGACTCTGCCTCCTAGCCAATCAGTGGCCACAGTCGCGATGCTGGCCTGACTCAGCCTTGCCAGGGACCTCAACGGAGCAGGGACTACAAATTGGGAAAAAGTAGAGGGAAAATACGGAACCGTGCTCTTGGAAAATGTGGTCGGGCTGAGCTGCACTAGTCCGAGTAACTTTAAGTAGCGCCCTTCGAAAACTAGCTTAAGTGCCACAAAAGGCCTGCAAGCTGCCCTTTGGACACCGTTTCCTTTTACTAATTAGTATTTGGAATGATTTTTGTTGTGATATGGTGCTAGGGAAACAGAATTAAATCCCTTTATATGTATTGCAATACCAAATCTGATAAGAGTGGACTTGAGGTGCTTCTTCATAGTGATGGGATAGCAGCGGGGCATTAGATTAGGATGCCTGTGGAGGTCTTTGAAGCAGGTTTCATGCAGGCAGGGTGACTCAAACCTTTTGGAGGGAGGATTTGTCTGAAAAATAATATCCCCCAAGATGAGCAGTAGGACTTTGCTAGAGCTGGTTTGCTTTGTCTGCTTGGCCCTTCAGATCAGAACGAGCTGCCAAAAGTGAACAGATATATGGATTTCTGCCAAGCATCTCAAATGCACAGCTGTGTTTTTGTATTGGCATGGTGTTCTGCTGACAAGAACAGCAAGAACCCCCTTAAAAGTCAAACCAATTTGTGGTCTTAATGTCATTTGCTCCTTCTGATATTTCTGCTGTTTGTCACCTGTCAGCTGTTACGTAATGTTCCGGAGTGACATGCTCAATGTTTGAAATACCTCTCAAGATATGGCACAGCTTGCCTCAACCGTCTGGCAGCCAGCCAGCACCTTGACATACTCAAGATGATTAGAGTAACTAAAATGCTGACGAAATCTCTTCTTTCTAACAAGATATTCCCTGCTGCCTCAGTGGAACTTGAATATCACAAAATGCTTGAGTTTAATACTTATTGTTTGTGTATTTTGTGATTATCACTGATCAAAGAGAACGTCTTTAGTGTTTTGTGAAAGCAGTAGACAACAAATTAAAGATTAAACGTGCATTGGCTCATGCAATGCATTTTTCTTTGCAGCAAATCCATCCTCAGGGTCACAACGCTAATTAGCTTTATATTAATCTTCTGGTTTGGCCCATATTGATCCTGCATCTGGTTACCATTTCTTCTCATGTCCTTTAACTCAGGGCTGGTGTTAATAATGCTGATAAAAAAGATTCATAAGTGTACTTCATCAAAGATAATATCCTGCTTAATTAGATTTAGTGTACCAGAGAGGTTCTAGAGGCATCTCAGCCTGCAAAATGTGAAATTAGCACAATTCTGGCATTGTATATGTAGCATAACTTCAGGTATTTCTAGTATTATATTGGGAATTACTCAAAGTGAGGAGATATGAAGGAAGTTTAGTGTTGTGAGGTTTTTTTCTTTGCTGTCGGAGAAGGCAAATCCCACAACCATAGCAGAGATAATAAGTATCATGACAGCAGGGATCAACCTTTTATCAGTTTTCTTTGAAAGCGAGGCTTTTGTCTTTAAAAGAAACAAAAATAGGACATTTGACACCTAAATGTTCCAATCATGCTTTTCCTACTTCAGTCAAGAGGGACGGGCTGTTATGACTGAGTAGTTTAAAGAATATCAAAAATATAAGTATGGATTTTGTTCTTATTGTTTTTTAAAAATGGAGCTTCAACGGAGACCAACTTTCTCGCTTGGCTGGATCCAACACCACCACTCTATACGAGTAAATCAAGGCCTCATGTCGACTGCAAGCATGTCAATAAATGTGCAAATCATCCACAACTCCCTGAGCCTCACTCTGAATGTTGGCTACCATATCCAAGAAAGTCAATTGCTTGCATTTTCCAAACCGATCCGGTTGGTATGCTCCTTGAACGGCTGGAGGCCAATGGCTTGTTGATTAGCGTCTTAGCGTAACTATTAGCAGGAGCTACAGCGAGCTTCTAGATCAAGGATCTAGTCCAGCCGGCCTCGTCATTAGAGACAGCAAAGACCAAGCCTTGGCTCATAGGAGGAGTCCTTCAATTAGCCGGGTACTGGTACTCGTTCTACCACTGAATGCGTTGAAAAGAACACTGGATGAGGTTGGGACACAGCAGGTGGTGAGCTGCTTTACCGTACAGATCTGAACTGAGATCCATAAAGAATATAAAATCGTGTTTTTCTTATACCCCCCGCCAGCTCTACTTTGAACAAAGCTCCAAAATAAATGATGATACGCTACATTCCTACATTTAGGAAAAAACGAGATAATCCTACCATCCCAGACCCTTTTTTTTTAAACTTTTTTTTTTAAAGAAAATATTGGAAAAACACACATAGTGCATTTTGTCAAGTTTTCCACTAACATCATCTTATGTAAAATAATTATGGAATCATAGTGGTTTTGGAAAAAGGTAATCATAGAATGTAGAAATCTTACTAAATAGGACTCTTGGCTAATATGGCACAAATGTTTAACTTAATTTCTGTAAGATTGTCTGTTTTTTAGCCATGTTTGTGTTTGCTTATAATGACTAGCCATTGCGTTGTTAGGGTGCAGTGAGGTGGAGGACCCAAGTACAGGTAAGCAAACTCCAGAGGCAGGCAGGAAAACTCACAACAGCATTTAAAGTAACACTAAATACATTTTCCACGTCTCCCTTCTACTGGTTGAAATTGGAATTACAGCTTTCGTAAACGTACCTGCAGCAGCCTGCTGTAGCTAGCGCTAACAACGAGGTAACGCTAACACTCGACTCGACTCGAACTTTATTTATATAGCACCTTACAGACACTTACATGCCACCAAAGTGCGTCACAGACACAAATAAAACATAACACATAAAATCCACTAAAAAATAAAACACAACCAAATAAAAACATTAAAATGAGGCTAAAAAAGCAACACAATCAATCACTCACACAGATTTAAAAGCCAGTTCATAAAAATAGGTCTTCAGCTTTGATTTAAAAACTGGTACACCATCTTTAATCAAGTACACGAGCTAACGCTAACACAAGCTAACGCTAACACAAGCCGACTGATACTAAACAAACCACTGTTATTGTTGAGGACTGTAGAAAGCTCCTTTCATGTCTGGATAATCTCCAGCTAGCGGACCTTAATTTCCTGGTTCTTTACTTCCAGGGGAGGAAAACTGGTAGAACTCCTGATACACTCCCAAAAATGACCATTATTCAGTAGGTTGTTTTTTTTATTGGCTTATATAGAAAAAGCAAAGAAAATGCTACGGACAAGACAATGTGACCCCCTGAAGCCACACCTCATAGTCATCAGTCAAAAGGGCCTCGAATCCTCTGAGACATTAGTTTTTATCGTTAGCTTGGCCCTCCCCATTTAGTTACATGGTACATTTCTATTGGATCAGACCAGTACATGGAAATGTGTCAAAGTCTGTGTGCGTCAAATCTTATCCTAAATGAACAAGATGTGGAAATCACACTGGGAACATGAGGAACACAAGAAAAACACTACAGGGACAGGAAGGGCAAGTAAAGCTAGCAAGAGAATCCAACAATGAGGGATTGAAAACCGGGAGTTTAAATACAAAGGGACGTGAAGAGAGATGAGGAACATGTGTGCTGAATGTTGATAGACTGCAGGTATGCAAGGTTACCAGGGGAACGTGACAGGCGGCCATCTTTAATCAAGTCAACTCTGAAAGGTAATTTCATTTAATAGATACTTACATAAAGTTTCTTTAAAAATAATTCCAGTGGTTCATGAGGTAAAAAAAATACAAACATGAAAAAAAAACGAAGGAAACGTCAAGATAATTAAGTTATTTGGTTCATTTCAAAACCCAGCTTGCATTGAATCAAGCCAGTGGTTAATTAGAGACACCTAATTTCTTATTTATACGCAATAATAAAGGAAACATGTTTCTAGGTAACCTGTCAGAATTCCAGAGTAGGAAAAGAGAGAGAAAAAAAAGAAAAACCTCGACTTGGTGCACCTTTTGAGGAGTTTTCACACATCTAAAGCCAGCATCCTCTCACTGGTGACATGTGCTCAACAAAACTGGCTGCTGTAACATGTGTTCGTTCAGACACACTTCACCCGTCTGACAACTCAGCGATCTTATTACTGCTGTCACTGTGCACTCACTTCTCAGTGGCAGCAAGTTTTCGAGGTTCATTTCTGTTCCTTGTTTTGTCTTGACACATGCCCATGTAAAGGCGGTGCAATAGTAGCCTTGCTAGCTAACGAGTTCAAAGGAAGTAATGTGAAATATTCTCCATCCAGTTCTACTTGGAAGCATTACGAGATAAAGATCTAGCAAAAGGAAATGAGGTGTCCTGGCATGTAAACCGGAGTTAAATATGCAGTGGCTCACTTTTTTCTTTTCTGTTTACTTACCCTTTAAATATAAGCTTGAGCTAATGTCTTCAAAAAAAAAATGCAGAGTGTCGCGTACTTTATAGGCGCCTGAGCCAAATCCCTGGCACATGAAAATAATCAGTGAAGCAGGAATAAAGTTTATAGCAGCTCAGGAAAGCGGTGTTACTTCTCTTCAACCCACAAGCCCGTTCAGATCAAAAGCATAAAACACCACGATAACCTTTCAACTCACGCTGCATCGTTATTTAACTCTGGCACCAAGCTCCTAGCAAGCATTTCTCGTGAAACAAAAAAAAAAAAGACAGCGGTTATGAATTCTGCACGTAAACTCTTCAAACACCACGTTGCTAATGAGTGCACCAACTGTAACCTAATGTGGTGATTTAATCATAGTCATTAGTGTTGGAGGAAAAGGTGGAAATTCATATAAAAAAGCTGATTTCCATTTTTAGAACGAACCGTCTCTCCTGTAGTTTGTAGAAATTACATCTTCGTGTTGTTATTTTGAGGTGTTACGTTAACTCCCTCTTCCGTCGGGTCATCTCTTTGCCTCCACAGACTCCTCTCCCTTTTGTCTCCTAGTCTTTCATCCACATGGGAATGATACTCTGAAGCTTGGAAAAAGCTGCTGGAGAGTGTTTCAAAGCATTCTGTCTGGTTTGTTTTGCAGGCTCAGGTCCAAGCTGCCATAATTTTTGTCATACTGTTTGAATTAACGTAGACCCAGATTTTGCTGCCAGTGTTGGCGTCAGTGGTAATGTGGAGGCACTTCAGTTGTTTTTGGTGACAAAAAAGGAAAAAGGGTTTTTTTTTTTACCAGTTAGTTTGCACAGGTAGGTCTTTTCCAATAAAGTGATTGTACTTTTGTTTGGTGTCTATGCTGTTAAACCCAAGAGGCATCATTTAAAAAGTGCTGAAGTAGACTGAAGACGTTACATTTGGTACATTTGTCTGTCTGTGTATCAAAGTACAGAACAAAGACATAGTGGAGAAAAACCAAGCTTCTCTGCCTTGGTTGGTCCATTGATGACTCAAGCTATGGTATCCAGTTCCCATGCAAGTGCTGCTATGTTCTATTTTTGTCTATGTGGAGCAAAAAGACCTGACTACTCACCTGTGCAATAGTCTCAATTTTGGCCCTAGCACCACACCATAGTCTAGAACTAGCCTAGTAAGTCATCCTATACAGTCCGTTAAAGACCCATCGACAGAGCTTGGTCATAGAACTGAATCTATGGTTGTTTTTTAAACTGTCTCAACAAACAATTGGACAGCGATGGGACCAATCACAGCCACAACCAATACAACGTAGTCATCGCTACAGAAATCCGTCAGCGGGGCAGTCAGCTATACATCGTCAAAGACAAAGAAGAAGAAAAAAAGAAAAAACAAATACATCCTTTTGCGAAATAAAGGACTTAAGTACTTCTATCTGCTCATGTCTCAAAGAAAGGCCCAGGTCTAAATTGTCCAAAGTTGATACCAAAGCCATTTCAAATGTGCGCCATTTTTAATCTGATGCCATGTTGGTCGATTTTCTCCATGGCAAATCTGGTGCTAAGACCCTGTCCCATTACTCGCACTACAGCCTACAGTCCTCTGCAAAAGTGCACTTGGAGGAAGTGCACGTAAGGCTTCGAGTGTGTAGTAAACAATTGTGCAAATAGTGAGTATTGCGTCATTGACCAGGACTTCCTAAATGGGAATACCAGTGGCTGTTTGTGCTAATTTACTGCTTGAAATTATATTAAAACAAGTGATTAAATTACTGGCATGTCTTGTCCAAAAATACACACCAGCATTGTTAATGTTTTTTAACAGATAACCAGTTGATTGTAATCATAAATGTAGACAATAATAAAATATTTAATCTTTTGATAATTATACTTGAAAATTCATATTTTCAGGAAGGGCACTTGAGCCATTTCTCTGGCTTCTTCTCAAAATTCACACACAGCAATGGCTTGTGTGTAATACCATTCAGCGAAGTCCGCACCGATGCAGGCTTCCACGAATTGTGGATCAAGGGTGCAAAAGGGGCGGAGTCAAGGTCCACATTTGAGAATCAGGACACCCTACACATTTGTGGGTAGAAGTGCCAGTATTGGGACATGGCCTAAGCTCACCCAACGACTCTCTACAAACATACACTGTAAAAAATTAAACGTTGAATTAACTTAACCAAGTTATGTCAACTGGTTCCACTAAACCCAATTGCTTAAATGTAAACAGTAATATACATTTAACTTTAACATAACAATGAAAATGACTCTTTCCATTTAAGCAACTGTGGAACCAGTTGACATAAATTGGTTAAGTTTATTCAGCATTCCATTTTTAGAGTGTAGAGTGCTGTGATTGGCCTGTTGTTCGGGCCAGTGATAGACCTGCTGAGGCTACAATGGAGTGTGGTTAGCCTGACCTGCAGAGCCAAATCAATTGCCACTGCTACGATTTGTCTAGCTTTCTACGCTCAAAATAGCCTAGTTACTTGTCAACCACAAAAATTTTATTTTTATTTTTTCAAATAAAAATATAAAATAATCAAATATGATCAGCTAAACTGTGTATTAAACACACATTATAATGAAAATAAAAAAATAAGTTTTTAGGGTTTTGTGTTAAAAGGATAGCTAAGTCCGTGTATATGTCTTCTATAGTTGCCCTTTGAATGCAAAGCACTAAAACCCTTGGATTTGATTGGTTTGTTGTTTTCTAGGATCATGGTCTTAACTTAAATTTTACTCTATTATCAGATATGGTTCAATTTTTTCTTTATTAATATTTGTTGGTTTAGTCACTTTATTAGGGTTGGTGGTTGTATTTACTATGAAATTAAAGTAAAAGCAAAAATAAGCCAATAAAGGACAAATTGGTTGTATCGGACTTAACATTTTCTATTTTAAAATGATTTAAATAGTCTGTTAGGCCTCGCATGAGGAGATTTAAAACTTCAAATAACTATCAGTCTGCCTCAAACAACCTGTCCTGGCGGGACAAACCTCTCGCATTCTCGAATTGCAATCCAGGGCCACAAACAGTCCAAGGCTCACACTTCAAACACTGCTGAAGAACAAACATGTACAACTTTTACACAATTTAGACTTTCCCAACAGTTTGTTCCAATCATAGAGGGAGAATAAATCCAAAACTATTGCCGAAAATGCATGAAGGACATTCAAGGACAAGCAAGGCAATTTGAGCTGTAAAGTTTAAGTGTGTACCTCGTTAATTTCCTAATGAGGCATGAAAAAAGTCACTCCAACCGGTCTACCTGCTTCTGCGTTCTATACAAAATCTGATTACCCCCTGGGTCTCTTCTAATCAGTCATACAATGATCAGAATTTTAAAAAAATGGCCTTTTTTGGGTGTGAGAAACACTGTGCTGTAATGGAAACGGAGGCTTTCAAGTTTGTGACAAACAATTGTGCTTGTGATGCTCCCCGAGGCAATTTGTCCGAGCCGGCAACACTTCCTGCCAATTCTCAATTTCCATGCATTATACTCCTCGCCATATGTTGACTATTGTTGTTGCACCCAGGTGTGTCCACTTTGAATCGGCACTTCGGAGCTGACATGAGCAGAAATTTGCAAGACGAACGTAATGGACAGATGGTTTCCCGTGACTATGCCAAGTCACTGACCTCATCAGTAAAAACCCACTCGACAGCGAGTTCTAGTCCATAGAAAATGCACCAGCTGTATGCTTGATACAATACACCTGCACGCATATTATACAGATATGTATTTATTCAGTCATTTCTGATTATATGAATAAAATTAATAAAACATCCAGCCTTAATTCTCTCCTTTTTTTTTAAGTATAGCAAAAATCTGAACATGCCACAAAAACAGCATTTCTGGTCAGCTGATCTCATTACTTGCATCAGTCAACAAACACTTTTGCTTCCTTTGTTTTCAAGGACTAGTCCCCTTTCCTTTCATTTCCCCACATTAGCAGTACAGACCCTTGCCGGCATCATCCAGACACAGATTATGCCGTTTTAGCGCCATGTAAGTCTCATTATTGGTTTCCACAGTTGGCATGACTCCATCTTGGCTGCAAAACATTGGCACCAAAGCCTTTTGTGTTCACTCAAACAAGCATGACAGTGCTTCAGCTTCTTCTGAAGACATTTAAATTGTAGTTATATTCAGGAGAGGAGCTTGAAGTCAGCCTTCTTCCCTATTAGGGAGGCTAACCTTATACTCTGCTGAATGCCTTCCCAATTACAGCGACTACTGCTGATGAAATGGATAAGCAACATGGTGACTTGTCATTTGGCCAATTATTCTTAATGAAGTGCCACAGAGAGAGGGGTAACTGTGTTGTGCCATGCTGTGTTTGTAATATCTGCATAGGGATGGTGGTCCAGGCGTTTCATTTGACTAATCCATTGTTTTTAGCATCTTGCAATCATTTTTCACAGCCTGTGGAGCGCACTGATCAGTCACATTATGGCAGGCTCAAAATAGCTGGCAACATGGGACTCGGATGTTATGAGTCTTTGCAGAAGCAACACCTTCTTAGGAAAGCAGGCAAGAGCCATTCAGTGTCATCGTTTTTGGTAGTAGGTGGCTTTAGGATCCACTTGGAAATACAAATATGGAATGAAATTTGTTCAATACGGCAAAACCTGTGAGAAAGCTGCAGAATTAGGTTTATTTCGTTAAAATATACAAAATTAGCCACAAAATGGTTGAGAATACTTAACTGTTGTATGTAAAACGCTAAAAGAAGTGCTTCGCTACATGGTTTCTTTAGTGACTAATGTACTCTTATACACCCAACCAACCAGAACTTATCTAACCACAAAAAGATTGGTTATAACCCTTTAGAGTTGCAACAACCCATTTCAATCATTTTGTGAATCCTGAATCACAATTTCCTTAACTTTTATCTAGACTCCTTTAAATTACAGTCAGTGAAAGCAGGAAAAAATGTACCATTGCAATAGGGCTGAGCGATATGGCCTAAAATCAATATCACGGTATATTGAGGAGTTAACCCTGATAACGATAAATGGCCGATAACTACATGTATGCGCAAAAACCAAAGTTGTCCACTAGATGGGGCTGTCACGTGTATTACGTTGAATCACATTGTCACGTGACTCGAGTTAGTACAGGCTCCTAAATGACATGAATAGGGATGTGTATTGGTAAAATTCTGATGATACGATACGTATCTCGATACAGGGGAGACGATACGATATATCACGATATATTGTGATACATTCAGCCAGACGATATTAATGATTTTTTTAGACTGAATTTATTGTAGAAAAATTCAATAAACAGTCTAAACTGATACGTAACATGTTTAACATGAAATATCTGAACCATAATAGAGGGATTTACATTTCAGTGGTGGAAACGATACCCATTGCATACTGCTGCCAACTAGCGGTTGGCATTTTAACTGCACCAAAAGAAAAGTAAATACACAAATGTTTGCATGTAAATTCTTCCAAAAATTTGATACACTGCTTTTGAATATCGTTATATCGCAGGAAAAGATATCACGATATATTGCCTTATCGATATTTTCTTACATCCCTAGACATGAACGTTGCCAACCTACACACATCTTTTCATTTTTTTATTATTCACATAGGAAAAATGATATCAACAAATACATTTAGATAATGATAACTTCTTTATTCATTGCCCAGCCCTACATTGCAATAACTTTAAAAGTAAAATATAGAAGGACAGGTGAAGAACAAGAAGCTTATGTAGAAGGAAAGGCAATTAAAGAATGGAAATTAGTTAATTGATTAAGATCAAGGAACCATTGGGATGGAAAATAAAAAAACAAGGGCATCTGAGGACATCAAAAGGGTAGGATAATGTTTTTAAAGGATGTACTTTTAAAGTGCCTTGGCATATTTTAACTGTCATTGAACATTTCTTGATTTATTAAAAATTAAACATTAAATAAAACAGTTGCTAGAGCAAAAATTTGACATAAATTACCAAAAAAAAGAAAGTAACTTAAAGTGGTCCTAGAAATGATTTTTCAATACATTTTCTGTGGTTTCTAGTATCAATGAATGCTTGTGAGTCGTTCACTGTGGGAAAAAAAATAAGCTCTGGTGCTCCTGTTTCAGGAACTAGAGGTAATCCAGAGGAGTGGGGGGCAGAAAACATCAGAATTTGGACTCTCACTCAATATTATTCATGATATTCTGACATCTCGATTCTGATTGGCTAATAGCAACCCAACTCTTCCACTGCCTCTGTTTGCTTGGCAACATTGATGTTTTATCTCCACAAGTAACACAAGCCTGAAGGAGTTCTGCCATGTTGTGGAGTTGCTAATGCTAACGGTTAGCTTCTACTAGCCAAGACGTTCTCTGTTTAAAAGCATATTTTGCTTTCCTTGACTGACGGTTTGACTGCAGCCAACGTGTTTTCTCATCAACATCATTTGTAATACAAAACTTCTACGCCATCAGCAAAATATTTTATATTCACTTTTTTTGCACTCAACTGTCTTTAAGAAGTGGAGTTATGTGCCATTTTAAGCTTGAAGTACATAAAAGAATGCAACACATCTTGTTGCAACTATTCTCAATTTGAAAAAAATTCCTGCTATTGCTTGATGCAACCACCTTGAGCCCCCGCCCCACACACACACACACACACACACACACACACACCACCACCACATTTTCCATCAGGATGAAACACATACAAATATATAAAAAAAAATTCACTTTCTGATCAAATAAAATACAAATTACCCCAACATTTAAACATTAAGCTATGAGAAATGTACAGAACAGCCCCAAATCTCACTGCAATCCAGAATAAAGGGAGCAATTTGTCCTTATCTCATCCAATATGTCTGTTTTTCCTGCAGCCATGACTAAACTAGGAATGATTTGCCGAGCATGGGTGCGCTCCCTGTCAACGGCTTGCTTCACGTTTATACATTCAGACATTTTCACAGCTGGGAGCTGCTCAGCACAGACAGAGTCTTTCATTTCTGACTTCTGAGCAGCTCCACTGGAGCATTTAGCAGCTAAGTGTCTTTCTGGAAGGTATATCACTGATCTATCTGGAGGGAAGTACTTTTTCACTTACAGTTGTCCTCGAGCAGACGGAACATCAAAATTTAAAATGACTTTTCCCACAACCATTTATAACGTCCTTGTAACTGTTTTGGGGAGCAAGTAACTAATTTCTACAGCTGATTTTTTTCTTTTTTTTAATAGCTTAGCTGGTGCTGAAAATTACCAAATTCAGTGACAAAAAATGCTTATAATATTAATTTATCTAA
>SSNS01000183.1:51982-73466 GCA_006937985.1 Aphyosemion australe | reverse complement strand
CTGGGCATCAAGAGCGAAATGAGTAGATGGAACAAAAATCTATCTGTGAAGGAAAAGCCCCAGTGTTTTTACAACCTATAAAATATACCCCAAATTAACAATGAGACATAATTTCGACATAAGGACGGTTTTCATTGATCGTTATGGCTACACACAGATCTCTATTGTTGACCTACTTTCTACAGTTTATGTCAGCCACATCATAATAAGTACTTAGTCTTTGCTAAGGTGGAGGAATATGTTTTGGTGTTTATATACATTGTTTTCTCTATTATAATCGCAAACTGTTGTTTATCGATCGATTGCATGACAGAGGTGTTTAACAAATACTTATTAGAGATAAATGTAGACGACTCACAAGCAAGTTCTGTTGATTAACACAAAGTTCATGAGTGAAGGCTGCCATGTCCCTGAAAAATTTTGAGCTTTACAAAATGTACACAGCAGTGTTGTATTACGAAGCAAGGTGTGGGGTTGACTTAGACCAGAAATCTGAAGTTTTTGTCAGAGGGAACCATCTAAGGGCAGAAAAAATGTATTGCACCTTAAGCCCCTCTCCCTTCTTTCGTGATTAACGCTGGAAACACCAGTTGCTGTTTTCTAGGTCCAAACATCTTTTGTTGTCCGTGACTTCAAATGGTGTTTTTCTTTTTGGGACTCTGTTAGTTTGTCCTAAAGTTGAAGTGGCCGGCTGCAGAGAACCTCTCACACCAGTGGTGTTCTGTTGCTAAAAACGCGAGTGCATAATGAATGGAGGACCCAGGGAAGTTCAGCGAGACCAACAACCAGACTGTCCAATGGTTGCTTTCGGTCCATAACGTGTTATTGGCAGAGGTTTTTAGACAAATGCGAGAGAACCACTTTATTATTATTTTTTTTTACCGTTTTTCTTAATCTCCACAATATATTTATAGCTATACTATGTTAGAATGTTGTTAAAGCCACATTCCACAACTTTTACACCTTAAAATAATGTTTTTTGTAAAGTTTTGGTGGCATACTATCATCTACGTATTATGTTCATTTTCGGAGCTGTGACGGAGTTAGGGGGTCCCACATCAGTTTACTGCAATATACTGTTTTTCACCTGCGACCCGACACCAGAAGTACTAACTGCATGCTGCATTACGGCAAATATGGCAAGCCAAAGGGGTGAAAAAAGCGCGTTCTAAAAGCACGTTTTGGCGGACACAAAGCGCGTTTAGAATGCGTTATTTTAGAACGCGTGGGTTTTTTTGCCCCCTTTGGCGTCAAAATGCACATTCAAGATTCGCATTTTGGTGGACATATGTGTTTAGAACACGCGCTTTTTTCACCCCTTTGGCTTGCCACAGCAGTATAATGTAGATCCGCGGTTTAGAGACTTGAGCAATGGCAGATCCACCAAAGAAAGCTAGAAATCCCTTATCAGAGGAATCTAGGGAAAAAAAAGAGAACATGATAGAACAAGAGCAAAGACCAGAGTTGATATTGGGCCGTCTTTTCCTTGCTGGAGAGCTCTTTTAGAAAGAAAGGCATGAACTACGGACTCTAACCTAGCCGTGCTGCTAATGGATAGGTAAGTAATCAATGATTTCACCAGGGTTTTTTGTGTTTGGTCGGGCATAAAGTTGTTATACAGTCCTGATAAAACTATTTATTCAATGTGTGGAGGTGGAAAAGTTTGTTTTCGCTGTTTTGCCTGACATTAGTAATGTCAACATGCCTCTTATGCCCAAGAGAGAGATTTGATTTTACGACGATGACGTTACACAGCAAGCCTTGAGAGGGCGACATAGAACATTTATCCACAAAGTTCAGGAGTGTGGCTTTAAGAGGCATGAAGAAATGTTTTTATGTTAACTTGTTTTCCAAATTTGCTACAGATGCTTTAATAGTTAGCTTGTAGTTTTGGAAATGATTGTGTTCATGGTTCATATTTTTAAAATTTGATCTCTACATTTGGTCCTTGAGCCACAACCTGATGTACCCTTTTAATGTCGATGGTACTTTTGCTAACTCACTCACCCTTCCTATGTTGCCTTAATTTTTTTTTACAATCACACCAAGATGACTTGTTAAAGAGGTTTAAAATTACGCAATTAAGTTAAGAAAACTTAAGGCTGTTTTGGGCTATAGGTTTTAGCTTGGAAAGCCATCCTATATATGTGAATCTATTGTCTGACCACAACCCATAGACAGAGCTCGGTTGTGGGGCAGAATCTACATTTGTCTTTCAAACGGTCTCTGCATGAATGTCAGTCAACAAGGCAGTCTGCCATACACTGTTGAAGAAGACGTAAATACATTCTTTTTCTAAATAAAGGACTTAAGTACCTCTTGCCTCAAAGAAAACCCCAAGTCTAAATAGACCAAAGTTGATGCCAAAGCCATTTCAAAACGGGCCAATACCATTTTAGTTGTTATGATCCATCGCATCCCGCCCACCAAACCGATAGAGTGCTGTGATTGGCCCGCCAAACTGATAAAGGTCAAGGTCACATTTATTTAAATAGCACATTTTTAGCAGTTCATACTGCCCCAAAGTGCTGTAAAAAATTAAAAACAGTAAAGGACTACAAATGTGGTTACAATTAAAAAAGAGACACAGAAAAATAGTAAGAACAAATAAATTAAAACCTATCGAAGAGAAAACTCAAATGCCTGAGTCAACTTGCGTTAAAAGCCAGATTTAAAAGATGCATTTTCAATAAAGATTTAAAATGCTCAAGACTATGAGCAGTCTTTATATGCAAGGGCAGGCTGTTCCATAATTTTGGTCCGGCTACAGAGAAGGCCCCGTCACCACGGCTCTTAAGACGAGCTCTTGGAATGGTTAACAGGGTCTGGGAACTAGAATGCATGGTTCTGATTGGAACATGGGTAGTCAGCAGATCAGAGATGTAGGAGGATTTAAATGTGCAAGGATTTAAAAAGCAAAAGGCAAAATTTTAAAATGGATCTTGAAATAAACAGGAATCCAATGCAGTGAGGCCAAGACTGGGGTTATGTGTTCATGTGTTTTGGTACAGTCAGCAGGTGTGCAGCTGCGTTTTGGACCAACTGAAGGTGCCAAAGGGAGTAATGGTCCAGACCCAGAGGGAATTACAGTAATCCAACCATGAGGTGGTTAACGTGTTCAAATACGTCAGCAGGAAGATAAGGACGTACTTTATCTAACTGCCTCAGATATAAAAGCCAGATTTTACCACTGCACTTATCTGTGTATTTAGCTTAAAAGCACCATCTAAAAGCACACCAAGGTTTTTTTCACAGGGTTTCAAAAGAGATGAACGCGAGCCAAAGGGGCAGACAACACCCTCTTGAGAGTTCTGGCTGCCAAAAGCAAGATCTCTGTTTTTAAATTGTTTAGCTTGAGTAAGTTTAAAAACGTCCACTGTTTTATCTCGCTAAAACATTTCAAAAAGGGCCCCATTAAGGGGGTTCACTTTCTGGGACCAGAGGCAAATAAATCTGCAGGTCATCAGCAGAACAGTGAAACAATATATTGTACTTCCAGAAGATAACGCCTAATGGAAGTAACTACAGTCAGAATAGTGCTGGGCCTAGAATTGAGCCCTGGGGCACACCACAGTTCAAGGGAGTCCGGCTAGAATTTAAAAGATCCCAAATTCACTGAAAACAATCTACCCGTAGGTAGGATATAAACCACTGATGGACAGTACCTTTAACACAGACATCCAGCTCCATGTGGGAAAGATAAAGTGCTGTGATTGGCTAGACATGAGACTGGTCTGGCTTTCTGAGGCTCCTATGGAACGAGGCTAAACTGACATGTAGAGCAAAAATCATTTTGGTTACTGTCTGTCTAGATGTCTAGGCTATATTGTTTTAAGAATCTAACAAGATTTCTGCACATACTGCAAGACGTATATGCTCTATAATGTTATTTTTGGGGTGAAAATTTTACCTTTTTTTTAAACTGTGGGTCAAAAAAAGGCATTTTCACACAAGGTTCAATAAAAAAAAAANAGAGACAGGAGGAGATGACAAGGGATTTGGAATGAAGAGTGCAGGTGGGAAATGGTGTGTTGCAAAAGAGCAAAACTCCTACAGGAAGAAAATGAGAACATTCAGAGACTGGAAATGTGTGAAAGAGCAAGAAAGCTTCCAGGTGCAGTTTGTCACTTGTTTTCAGCCCAGTAACAGGGTCTTTTTGTTTCTCACTCAAGCTCATCAGCTAATAGCAAACCTCCTCATCTCCATGATGGATACATGCAAACCCAGACTCCAATATTAATCCAATTGAGACATTATTTTAAAGATGACACTGCCATGTAAACAGCATTTTCTGATTACTTTACTCATAATAAGGTCATAAGTAAGCAATGATGGAATTAAGCCACATGAAGTTTTAAGATCCAGATCGAATTAAGGAGAGATTTATACACCATAATTACACTAATGCGTCCCACCAAGTTTTTACAACATCTGGTGACAAATAACTGTAGTTTACAACTCAAGGCCTTCTAGCAGAGCCAATGCAGAGTAGGACAGTTGCTGATAAAATTAAAGCACATTTTTATGTTGAGGGGGAAACTTGAGTTAAGTGGTTTTTGACCAATAGGAATTTACTCTTGGGTTTGGACACAGAAAACATGGCTGTGACATATGGGGGAGATATGTCTTATGTGACATGGATCTCTAATGAATGAACAGTTGGGGCAGATGGCTTCTCTTATGTTGGCTGGCTCTGCTGGAGGACTTCTCATACAAAAAGGAAATTCAAATTACTTGGGTGTAACTGGCCATCATAATAATAATAACAATAATTACATTTTATTTGAAGCACCTTTCTAAAAACTCAAGGTCGCTGTACAGTAAATGACTAGTAAATTTCAAGCCAAGATAAAACACATAAAATTCAGTTATGGGGAATAGGCAATCTTAAACAGGTGAGTTTTGAGTTCAGCCTTGAAATGGTGAAGGGTAGTTGTATTCCTGAGTTCAGCTGGTAATGAATTCCAGAGGGAGGGGGCAGATCTGCTGAATGCTCGACTTCCCATGGTGACAAGACGAGCAGGGGGATTGTGCAGGTTGATGGAGGCTGAGGATCTGAGCATGTGGGAGGGTGTAGATACTTGTATGAGCTGCGAGAGATATGAGGGGGCAAGGTTGTGAATGGCCTTATATGTGAGGAGTGAAATTTTGTAATCAACCCTGAATTTAATCAGTAGCCAATGAAGCTGCTAGATAACGGGGGTGATCAGAGGAGAGTGTTTTCGTGATGATACAGCAGCAGAGTTTTGGACCAGTTAAAGTTTATGTAAAGATTTCTGTGGCAGACCAAAAAGCAGTGAGTTACAGTAGTCCAGGTGAGAAGTGACCAAGCTGTTTACTAAAATAGCAGCAGAGTGATTAGACAGAGATGGACGTAGACGGTTAATACTTTGCAAGTGGTAATAAGCTGATCGAGTGATAGAGCTGATATGAGAATGGGACAGGGTGCTGTCCAGAATTACACCATGGCTCTTAATCTGATCTAGGCAGGTAACAGTAGTGTTTTCTATTGCTATTAAGAACTTTGTGGCTTCCCATAGTTCTGATTTTGTGCCCAGGAGAAGCACTTCGGTTTTGTTAGAGTTCAACTTCAGGAAGTTGGAAGAGAATCAGGACTTAATCTCTGCAAGGCATTCAGTGAGTGAGGAGGGTGGAAGCACTGTTGATAATGCAGTTGAAATATATAACTGGGTATCACCAGCGTAACAATGAAAATTGATGTTGAATTTACGAAAAATTGAACCCAAAGGGAGCAGATAAATTATGAATAGTAGGGGGCCGAGGACTGATCTTTGAGGAACCCCAGATACTACAAGAGGAGGAGTGGAGGTAAATGTGTTCAGCTTGATAAATTGAGTTCTATTAGTAAGCTACAGTTAAATAGAATGTGGGAGATGCCTATGGCGGATAATCTATTCAGGAGCATGGAATGACAGATGGTGTCAAATGCAGCACTGAGGTCAAGGAGAACAAGGGTAGAGATCAAGCCAGAGTCAGTTGCCATTAGAAGGTCATTAGTGATCTTAATTAGTGCTGTGGAGACAGCGGAAACCTGACTGGAACAGTTCGTAGAAACTAGTGGCAGATATGTGAGCAAGCTTGAATTGGAATGGTTTTTCTTTATGTATAATATCCTAGGATGACTTTATAGGTATGAGCTGTAGCTGTAGCAAATGGGGTGGTTTAAGGACTGAAGACACTTTTAAGTAATTTTATCTAGATATGAAGGAAACAAAGCAGGCTTTGGTGTAGTATTGCATTAAATTTTGTTGTCATTTATCCTGAAATACACTCTTTTCTTGCAGTACCTTCCATAACCAGCAGGTGCCACTACAGAGAAAATCGCACAGCTGCAAGAAAGACGGCAATACAAGCCTATGCCCATTTACTTCCAGACCATGGATCCCCAACTGCTAAAACAAATGAATGGGAGTCTATGAAGAGATAAAAGGTATTTTTTTATCCCATGTGATTTGTGCCATGGATTTCACATATGATGTCTGTGAATTCTAAAAACACATTTTTGTGCCAAGAAAGCGCACATTTCTGACAGATGGCAAAAGTTACTTTAGGTTTTGTGTGAAAAGACGTGTAGGACTACAAGTGCTCATCTCGACAAATTAACGTCATCAAACCAGACACAGAGAAAATAAATGGCTGTGAGTTTAGCGAGTTTTGAATTCTTCTTTAAGGACAAAAAAGGAGCGTTAAATGTGTAGAAAACTACTATAAATCTGGCCGTGTGGTAAGTAGCAGCTACGCTGGGGGAGAAGAGATTCTGTGGTGACGTCAAATATGCGACGTCTGATTTGTAACCATTTTAATTGCAAATTTTTATAAGCTAATAAATGTCAAAGTATGTGACAAACATAGTCAAAACACATAAAAATATTTTTCAATTAAATTGGAGTAACACATATGTGTGATTCAGGGTGTAAGGGAAAGTGGATTAGAAAACAGATTTTATAGCCCCGTTCACCCCGGGGACCTATGAGCCGAATGGAAGGGGCGGAGACTTGGGTTCCCTATACTCCAACATGATTTGAATTTCAGCTTTTTTGGAGGGAAAAAAATTTTGCGAGAGCTAATGAAACACTAACGTTTCCCTATTTCTCCCTCCTACTGGTTGAAAGAGGAATTACAACTGTTGTAAACAACCTTTAACACTAACATGATGCAATTTTGGGGAAACTCATTTACCCTGTTAAATAATTGTGGTGCCTAAGAACAGGGGGTGCCCAAACCATTCGAAACAAGGGCTCAACATTGTCTAGTACAGTAGAGCAGTGTTCAATGCAAATAAAAATGCTAAAGTTATTTTTAGATACATTTGTGTATTTGCATTGTTAAAAGATGCATCATTAAAAATGGTCTATCTACATCAACATCACCAGTCTGCTGAAGAGGCAAAATTCTAGAAATGCAATCAGGGCAACACAAAACCACTCCGAGGGCAGCAAACACCCCGTGGGAACACTTTGTACATGCCTGCCTTTGACCATCTTACTGCCCTCCTCACATCTGGTTGTTGGTAGGTAACACATGAAAAATCAAATGGTCTGAATTCCATTTACCTTGATAAAAAAAAACCCATAGTGAATATTTTCTTCTAGATGTTTCCAGTAATGCATCCAGGAGGATATAAGCAGCATCTTATAAAAAGGAAGTTTTAGTATGCCTTCCATTCCTCCTCTTTTAATGTTATTCTGGGCTATATTTTTGCTTTGAAGCCACTTCCTGCTTTTCTCCGACTTTTAAAAATGTGACTTTTAGCAGTGCTCCCATATTTAGATTATTTTACAGTCCCTGCTGCTGTTGGGCATTATAACAAACCGTCCATCCCTTTCGGCTAAGGTATTTAGCGGCCAAGCTTTAAACAAGCCTCAGGGGGTGGTCCACAAGGGCCATGCTGATAATAAATGTGTGTAAGTATGCTTTTGAGTAAATGTCAGCGTGCAGCTGGAAGATAAATACAGCAACAGAGAGAAATCAATTAGACTAGGGGGGGAATCAAGCAGTTTGTCACTTCCACTGCTGCCTTTCTTCATTTCCATCTTCTTCATCCTGCCTCCCCTTCATCCTTCACCTGTGATTGCAACTCCAAAAGAAATCCCCTTTCTCACTTCTGTCCACATCAAATCCCCACCTCTTTGTTATGAAAATGAGGACTCCTCTTTAGCCGACTCCACGCGCGGGACCAGAGATGAAAGTTTTCGATGATCTAGTTCCAATGGTTGAAAGCTGAAAACGAGGCGATTATATAAAACGTCTGTTGCCAGCATGATGTTTTGTTTGAATTTAAAGACATCCACCTGAAAGACGAGCAGCGCTCACTATTCCCATTGACTGCCCGTGCGTGCTCACGTGCGGACGCACATGTGAGCGTGTGGGTGAATGTGCGAGTGGGCGAGCATGTGCATCTGTTTAGATCTGCTTCTGTTGTTGGGTTGGCTGTTAATATGTGCACACGGGCGTTTTCTTGCCTTTGAAAGTGCATGTGCACGTAGGCGGGTGGGATGATCTTTGCAGACTTGATTTTTAACAAACCTGGAAGGAATATATCTATTTTAAAATGGCTTTTCCCTCAAACTAGCTGTTTAAAGGAAGCACAATCCCCTCAGTGTTTGAAATGCTAGAATTCTTTCTAGGAAATCTCCAGCATTGGACAGCCTTTTTTTACCATTTAGCACACTAATTAGGGCTCTTCTCAGACAGAGCGCCTAGAGCTATCCTTACAGTATTTTCTTCACTGCACTTCGCTACAGTGAAAGCAGCTCCCAAGGCCAGCTAACTTCCCATTCAGCTCAAAGATATCCCACTAAATGCAACACTATTTAAAATAACACAAGAGCCCTTTAAGATCAGATTAAGTTTTCTTGGAGACCTGCTGTAATATAATTTGTTTGGATTACGGCTGTCACTTTAAAGAGCCATTTAAAACACAAAGACGGGCACTGACTTCCCTCCCATTACTGCTTGTAGCTGTCATGTAGAAAAAAGGCACAGTTCACTGTTTAGATTTCACTTGGAGTGTCAGCAATGTCATTTACGTAATATTTTTTGAATGTACTATTTAATATAATTAATTCATCTCCGACATCTAAAAAGTGTGAAACTCACAAGAAAATCTGCATGTAATAGATTAAAAGTATTATGTTTGTATGTGGCATTAACCCTTTAAAGACTGGAATAGGAAATAATAAACTTTAAAAATCATGTTTTGATGAAGGTACTAATCCTAATACTCCATCTTGCTGCTGTAAACCGTAGAAGTCACCACAGAGAAATTATTAGGGCTGCAGGAAAGGCAGCAAAAGAGTTTACTAGAAAAACTTGTTACACACTAATTCAATTAGTCGATATTGGCTAATTTAAAGTTTGACTGGGGAAATCCAGATTTTCCTTTACACAATTCCACTATTCCGTTTTCGTGACGGACGGACGGATGGAAAATTCCACCCATTGGTAATGGCGCTCCAACTGTCTCAGGGACATTTTTAAAGTCTGTATCTGGTACATCCCTACCACCACTGTTTTAGTGCTGTTGCCTGCCTTTGAACTGGAAGTTCTGGGATTCAAATCCCAGTCCAGCTCATTCTCCATTGATTTTAGTAAATTGAGGAAGAGACATAGAAAGGAAGCTATGCCAGTTGACACCAACTGCCTTGGTCTTCATCAAATATTGGGGTATCATTATTGGTCAACTGGAACAAACCTTTGATGGATAAGGATAGCTTTTACTAAAATAAAACATGGCAATGCATGTATAGAAGGGTTTGTTATTGGAATCAACTTGGTTGAAATATTCTTGATTTGATGTAAACCTTGGACAGAATAAACTCAATAAACAAAGCCAGTCCTACTGTCTCCCCAAGTTATGAAACGCTGCCATTTATCAGAGTTAACACAATAAACTTAGATAAGAACCTCTTGTGACTCCACTTTAAATAATCCAAACTAATCCTTGAGGTTAGATAAGTACATACCATTAGCAATCATTAAATCTTATTAGTGAGTTTGATTCGTCTGTCAGAGCTTTTTTCCAACCAAGTAAACAATCCCTTCAAGCTGGAAAATCTGTTTTTATTAGACTTAAGAGCATATCTGTGTTTATCAGTTTCAAAGGAGTGCTGCAATAACTGAGCCTTGAGTCACTGGTTCACTTATTGCTTCTATTTTTTATTTATGTGTTTTTTTTTTTTATTAGAGTGGTCCGAGTTGCTTTATTTGGGCAAAACGTGAGTTTTTTTTAAATTCTGCAGTCATTGCCAGTATTGATATCGAAAGAGGGATGGGGGTCAACTTAGGGACACCTTTGCACTAAACAGCTGTGACATCACTCGAGTTGAATATTTGAATATATCCCATCCAGGCATGCAGGATTTTAATGACCGTTTCTTTGTTTTAATCTCCGCTGCTACATTCAGAGTTCTCAGAAGCATCTCTATGTACAAGTGAAGTGAGGGACAATAACACGACTGCACTCCAGCTGATGGAGTAGTTGCTTTCATAAATCATGAGTACATCTCATAAGATCAAGTTTGGTCTAAGACCCTGGGAACATAATGCACAACGAGTCTGCCGGTCTGACTGCGTGTGTTCCGTCTCTCCAGATTGAATTTTTAATCCTCCCGTTTGCTGATTCATCTGGGAAAAACGGCATCGGTCCCTCGTTGCCAGAAATAATAAGATCATTCTCTAAAGTCGGATGTCTCTCTGCCGAGGGACGATATTAGATGATTAACTCTGCGGAATTAGCTTGGAAATGTTTTGCCAAGCTGGTGCACGTTTAAAAAAAGCACAGGGACAAATATTCATAAATGCACGACTGCCGTTTGTTTACCGAAGAAACCGCGTGAGAGCAAATACAGCAAGGTGATAAAGTGTTCTCAGAAACTGACACATCACCTTCAGGCAGGTTTCTGCTCAACTGCTCCCCAGAGTAATATTGTCCCTTCTTTTTTTAACATTTTATGTTGAAGATGAAAAGAGAGAGAGAGGGAGAGAGCGAAATGACACATGTTCCCGAAGCTGTAATTTTACCCATGAATCATTGATGAATGGTCGGCATCCGGCAGTTGCAGGTGGTGACACATAGTGGCACTTTTTGGCACCGGAGCTGCACTTTCATTTCATCAAATGAAGACAGATTGCTGACACCGTGCTCTCCCCTTTTCAAAACTCCAATCACTTCAGACCCCTACAGGCAAGTATAATTGAAGAAATACAGCCCTGCTTGAGCCTGAGCATGCATCACACGCTTTTTGTTGGCGACCTTGGAGACCTCTTAATCACATGTTTTCAGCTCGGTTTTATTGGAAAAACAAAAATAAAAAAGTACAGCTAACGGCATTTTAAATGATTTCATTTTTATTCCATATAGATGCTAGCCCGGCAAGCCATCCTATATATGTGAATATATAGTCTGGCCACGAACCATTGACGGCTCTCAGTCGTGAGGCGGGATCTACGGTTGGCTTTCAAAATGTCAGCACGCAATTGGATAGCGCTAGGACCAATCAGAGTGACGAACAACGTGACGTAATCACGGCGACGGAACAGCGGGAGGCATTAATGGCGTCTAACATCAATGATTTCTGTCGTTTTTCTATGAAAAACACGCGAATATCAGGTGTACTGGGACATTGCACTACTTTGTTTGATAAAAATAAGAAGCCGCTAAGTATATCAGACAGACTTACGCACGTTGGAGTCTAAATAATCCAATGTTGATGACAAAGCCGTTTCAAACGAACGTGATTCCTGAGTTGCCGCCATGTTGCTTGGGTTCGCGGCCGCAGCGCTGACGTCATTGGCTACTCCCGCTCTGTGATTGGCCCAAAATATAGAGCGCTGTGATTGGCCCAACCAAAACTATAGCGAGCTGTGATTGGACAGCCACAGGCTGCGAGGGTTCCTATGAAGCGTGCCTAGACCAAACTCTGCAAAGCAAGAATTTGGTCTAGTTCACTAGGCTATATAGATGCAAGACAAACACATCAAACTTTAACCAAAGAAACCACAAAATTGTCCCATTTAAGTATTATCCTGTTACAACTTTTAGCTTTTGTTGTCTACATTTATTTAAAGCAGCATTCCGCAACTTTGCAGTTATATGGTCTCTGTCGCCCTCTAGATGCTTGCTGTGTAACGTCATCGTCGTAAAATCAAATCTCTCTCTCGGGCATAAGAGGCATGTTTACATTCCTAATGTCAGGCAAAACAACGAAAACAAACTTTTCCACCTCCACACATTGAATAGTTTTATCAGGACTGTATAACAACTTTATGCCCAACCAAACACAATAGCCCCAGTGAAATCATTTATTACTTTCCTAGCCATTAGCAGCACGGCTAGGTCAGAGTCCGTAGTTCATGCCTTTCTTTCTAAAAGAGCTCTCCAGTGAGGAAAAGACGGCCCAATAATAACTCTGGTCTTTGCTCTTGCTCTATCATGTTCTTCTTTTCTTTTCCTATATTCCTCTGATACGGGATTTCTAGCTTTCTTTGGTGAATCTGTCACTAAACCGCGAGTCTACGTTATACAATAATGGCAAGCCAAAGGGATAAAAAAAATGCGTGTTCTAAACTGGCATTTTGTTTGCCAAAACGCGCGTCTTGAACTAGCGTTTTGGTGGACAAAATGCTCACTTTTAGAACACATGAGATTTTTCCCCCTTTGGCGTCAATACGCGCGTTCAGGATGTGCATTTTGGTGGACATAACACGCATTTAGAACGTGTTCTTTTTTATTCCTTTGGCTTGCCATATTCTGCCGTAAAGCAACACCCAGTCAGTACATCCTGCGGCGACCCCGAGCTCAAAAACTGTATAGTGCAGTAAACAGACGTGGGACCCCCCAACACTATCACAGGTATGAAAATGAACATAATAGATGATAGTGTGACGCCAAAACTTTACAAAAAAGCATAATTTTAAGGTGTAAAAGTTGCGGAATGTTGCTTTAAAAAAATTCTATTGGTGGTAAAACATAAAGTACTTTGGGTAATGAGCCATAAAACATGACTTACTGCCACAATCCAACATAAACAATTGGAGGGTGTGGTTCCTGCAGTCATTCCAAAGGATGTGTGGCATCCACAAAGTCTAGACTGCAATCCAAAGGACTAGTGAGTATGGGATCCCCCAACACAGAGATACCGAAGGCAGCAGTTGAGTAGAGCTAGTGGAAAATGAGTCTTAAAGATAAAAATATCTAAGAGCGGTCCTCAGGAGAAATGGGGCCAATTGACCACTTACGTAAATGAATTCAGAACTTTTTAGGACTCAATCATGAAATTGATCCCAGAAGAAAAATGGGCTAACGATATGATGCTGACATTTTCATATAGGTCTTTGAGAATATCAGGTAAAGAGCATATTCACTGAGAAAAAATTTTTTTACTTATTATTTTAAAAAAGGATAAGTCTCGCTGAGTTTAACATGCAGGCTGAACATGAAAATAGTATTCTACCCCTATTTCCTGAATTAGCTTCTGATAGAAAATATACAGAAAAACGCTTGGTTCAGAAAATCCTGACAGATCTACGTCACACTGTCACTTAACATTCATGGACTCGTCCATCTTGACTCACGACGGAGAAGGCCGTTGGTTTAGCGTCCAGGAAACAGCAGAGAACATCTCGACTAGCAAAGGCTAACTGTTAGCATTAGCAACTTCACCACACAGCAGACCTCCTTCAAAATTTGGGTGTTTTGAGGTGCAGTTTACACCATTTGGGGCCCTCTTTAAAAGTAAATTAATCAAATGTTTCCAAAAAATGTAAATTAGCCAATTTGCCATTTCGAAACCAATAAACACTGGTCTCTGGTGGCCATAAATTCTGTTGTTGGTTTAGTGTCCGGGAAACAGCAGAGAGCATCTTGGCTAGTAGGAGCTAACTGTTAGCATTAGCAACTCCACCACATGGCAGAACTCCTTCAGGCTTGTGTTATTTGTGGAGATAAACATCAAAATTGCAGAGCAAACAGAGTCAGTGGTAGAGTTGTGTTGCTGTTAGCCAATCAGAGAAGAGATGTCCAAATATTAGGAACTCCAAATGCTGTCGTCTGAAGCTACTTTCTCCTCCGGCTAACTTCTATGTCCTCAAACAGGTGCATCTGAGCCCCCCCCCCCCCCCCCCCCCCCCCCAAGAGAACGACTTACAAGGCATTCTTTCTTACTAGAGAACACTGCATGTATTTAAAAAAAATGAGCGAACTTTAACAATTTTAAAATGTCGGACACATTAAATGGTTCTTTCATGTTTCTCGTGACTTCTTTAATACCTAATGAATTTAGCAAGCTGCATCCAGAAGTCTGCTGCCTGGATGGAATTGTTCATAACAAACTTTAATTATTGGAATAAAGCAATGTCTTAGGCTGCACCTCTGGATTTCTCAGGTACACATAAAATCTCAGCTGATGGTATCAGTTACACGAGTCAATATTGACCCAAACTGAACTATTTTCCTAATGCTGACTGAGCACTGTTATGTAATCCAGGGTTCTGCATCCTCTACAATTCAAAGAGCTGTTTCCCCTCAATCCTCTGAAATGAAACTTGTTAAGAGCCGAAACTCTTACAGCAGTTTTTATTATGGCCACGACCCATTGAAACAACCCAGTTGTTTGGGCAGAATCTACGGTGGTCCTTCAAATGGTCTCTGTGTGCATTTGGACAGTGCTGGGACCAATCACAGCAATGAACAATGTGACATATCCATCGATACGGAAACCAGTTAATGGGGCAGTCCGCCTTATACCATTGAAGAAGCAAATATATCTTTTTGAAATAAATGACTTACGTACCTCTATCTGCTCCTGACTAAAAAAAAAGTCTAAATGATCCAAATTTGATGCTAAAGCCATTTCAAACGAGCGTCGTTCCTGGGCCGAAGCCATCTTTGCAGTTTTTCTCTGGCGCAGCTCTGGTGCAAAGCCCACCCAATGTCTCTCTACAAACAGAGCGCTGTGATTGGCAGGACCTCTAATTGTTCGGGCCAATGGTGGACCTGTTGAGGCTACAATGGCGCGTGGCTAGACCAACCTGCAGAGCAAAAGCCTACGGTTGGTCTAGATTTCTAGGCTAGGAATCTGTTGTGAGTATTTAAGTATAACGCCGTTACTAATGACACCGTCATTAAATTGCCTGGGACAATTATTACAATAACGTGATTGGACCTGTAAATATTGGTGAGGAAAAATCTATAAAAGAGGTGAAAAAAACCAGCGCTTCAGTACGGTCAGAAAACAAGTCAAAGCAGGACACGCAGAGAGAGAGAGCTGACGATGGCAAGCCATTTTTACATTTAATCAACAATTGAACCTCTCTGTAATTCTTATTTTATATAGCAATAATCTAATTTATCCTAGGACTAATTGTATTATTAGTCAAAATTGCAAATGAAGACATCAACAGCTATGTTGTTATTAGCAGAAATTATAATTAAGGATATCCATAATAACAACTGCACTAGTAGGAATTAAGTTTTAGATATCTCAGAATCCCTAAAAATCTAAGGTGGCCTTTTTAACATTTATTAAATGATAAATGACCTCACTTGTATAGCACCTTGCAGAGTCAGAGGACTCCAAAGTGCTGTACACTACAGTATATCATTCATCCATTCACACACACATTCACACAGTGGTGGTGATGAGCTACAGTGTAGCCACAGCTGCCCTGGGGTGCACGGACAGAGGCAAGGCTACCGAGCATAGGTGCCACCAGTCCCTCTGACCATTACCACCAGCAGGTAACGTGCGTTAAGTGTCTTGCCCAAGGACGCAACAGCAGCATTCTCTGCCGGGAGCGAACCTGCAACCTTCCGATTACTGGACAACCCGCTCTACCTCCTGAGCTACTGCTGCACTGGACATTTCAGCCCCCACCCACTCTCTTAATTTGAATACTGTAAATAATTATGTCAAAAGTTGAGTAAAACTTTTGGAATGCCTTCGCCAACATTTTTATTTCTGATTAACGAGAGGCACTCCTCTAGCAGCCAAGACAAAACTGTCTGTATTTTTGTTTTGGTACTGAAAATACTTTCACGCAGTCAACCTCATATTTTTTATTTATGAAGGAAAGGTTCAGGGCATTTCTTATCGTTCGACCTTCAAACGCCGCTGACTGACAGCTTGTACGAATCAATGAAGACAGAATGGTTTCTGCACTGTAACAGGTACAAATAAGATTCTAAAGCCAAGGTGTGACTTTTCACATTCATTGTAGGCTCTATCATGGTATAGGAGCCTGGCCCATGTCCAGCATATAACCACATACTTTGTTGTCTAAAGAAAGAAAAGGGTAAATATTGGTGTTTGTGCTACTGGTGTCATCTAACAGCACGAAATGTTTTGGTTTGAATTTCAGCTAAAGGATTTTCTTCGTGAAGTTGGGGTGAATGTGTGCATTTTTACCAAAAGCTCCGGCTTCGTCTTGTATTTTTAAAACATGGAGCTTAGGTTGGCTGATGCCTCTAAAACAACTTTAGGCATGAGAGTGTAGTTTTTTTTCTCTTGATTCCGTCAGTCGGACTTGTGATGGACTGGCAACCTGTCCAGGATATTCCACACTTTTTCCTTATTGACAGCTGAACAGGCACAATTTATCCTGATTCGCCAACATCTCAAAGACTCAAATTCAGCGAGTTTCTTTCTCTATAAAAATCCAGAGTGTCAGGGATTCAATACGTTTCTCTACTTTGAGTTTACATCTCAGCCTTGGAACACAAATAATGTTAACCTCAACTTTCATTCAGGGCATTAAAGGGATATTCCACCCCTAAGTGAAATTTAGTCTGTTGCCATTTTCCCCAGAATTAGTAGAAAAAGCATTTTGTAACTAGTCCAGCCATTCTCCTAATCTGGCAGTATTCTGTTAGCTTTAGCTTAGCATAAACAATGTAAGTGAAAGGTAACAGCTAGCAGTCAGACAAATAAAAAAATTGGGCATGTCTGTCAACTTCTGCGGGCCTGCTGCAGAGCCCTTGCATCGACACATAATAGCGTTGCATGTCTCTGTACCCATGCACATGAAGTTTAAATTAAACTTTAGTCCTCAGTAAAGTTTGTCTTGCATTTTTAATTATGACACTGCTGTCCAGTGTTTGCACCACACCTACAAATTGCCGTGCGCAACCCCCCACGGAAAGTACATAAGTGATGCGATCCGCCCCCCCCCTCCAGTCAACAAGCATCATGGCTGGAAGCATTTCTAGGGGAAACACTGCTGTTAGCTGTTATATCAACCTACCAGTCCTGAAGGAAGCTAGCATAGCTGTCACTGATGCACACACGGAGGAGGGGTGGCATCAGCTGGGTGGTCCGGTGTCACGTGGATCAGAGAGCAGCGGCGTAAACAAGCTTCTGCCGGTTAGCCATCAGCTGATCGTGGCACACGGTGTGAGCCGCAGTGAAGATGGAGCGAACATAAACCACTGGCTGTTTAGCGATAGGATAGCCCATGAGGTTTGGCTGGAGCCGGGGACATGCTGTGGAGATGAAGTAATCTAAAGCTAACGTAGCCACTGGCTCTGAAGTAAACTAATGCTAACATGGCCACCGGCTCTGAAGTAAACTAATGCTAACGTAGCCACCGGCTCGGAAGTAAACTAATGCTAACGTAGCCACCGGCTCTGAAGTAAACTAATGCTAACGTAGCCACCGGCTAGCGGACGACCGCTGAAGCGTGTTGGGAGAGACATGGCAGACTGCGGTAAGAGAGGAGACTTTAATAGAAGGAACATTCTTGAAGAAGGACTTTGGAATTGATACATTGGGACCGGATTGGGAGCTTTATTATGAAGAAAAGACGGGATCTCATCATATGCGGCTGCCGAGTGTTGGAAATCAATAAGACCTGACTAATTTGATGTGTCTTTCTGTTTCATTGTTTGTTATTCAAACTAACAAAGTNCGAACCCACATTGGCTCAGTTGACTTCCTCAAACGCCCCTTGGCCTTTTTTCATGTTTATGCTCTCTTCTCTTTCTTTTTTATCCTTTCTTCCCTTTCCTCTTCTTTTAAACTTTCCCTTTGTTTTCTTCACTGATCCTCAGGCAACAATTGGTATGAAAAAAGGAAACACTTCCTTGTTTCCAGACTGATACACTACCAGTTTGTTATCATAGAGAGAAGACTGAAACCCCTAAAATATATTTCACTCAATTTATTCTTTTACTTCATTTGCTAAAGGAATTAGACACACGAAGGGATTTTATCATGTTAGGAAAATCAACATATACAGAAAACTGTACATTTATGCACACTTCTGGAGTTCAATGAATGTTTTGAGGTGCAGTTTACATCATTTGGGACTCTCTTTTAAAGTAAATTAATCAATATGCTGGTGAAGATTCTCGGTCATCCAGGTCATGGTAATCCAAAGGGGTTCGAATGAAGGTGAAACTAAACAACTACACAAGAGCACGGCACAACACAGGAGAGCCACCCCTACAGGTCAAGACTCTGCAGTCCACCTACACCTGAAGGACAAGGGACACTCTTTTGAAGGTGACAAAGTCCACATTCTGGACAGAGAAGATAGATGCTTTGAGAGAGGAGTGAAGGAAACTATGTCAAATGGAAAAAAACTATATTAAATAGGGAAGGAGAACTCAGGTTTCACCTTTCCAACACCTATAATGCAGCTCTGAACCTAATTCCCAAACAGATTCAGTCTAGGTCACACCCTCCTGCATCTAATCAATACAATGATGGGGGTATTCATAGGTAGTTTCTGCTCGTTTAGCAACAATAGACAGCTACAGTTTATAAGCCTGACCCTCCCATATTCCAGTCAGAACTGACAAAGCTCCTTGGATGAGAAGCAAAACATCTTCAAGAAATCAAAGAAGTCCAGTTGCCTTCATTCGAACCCCTTTAGATGAAATTAATCAAATGTGTCCAAAAAATTTATATTAGCCAATATGCCATTTCAAAACCAATAAACACTTGTCTCTTGATTTAGTGTCCGGGAAACAGCATAGTGCATCTTGGCTAACCGTTAGCATTAGCAACTCCACCAAATGGCAGAACTCCTTCAGGCTTGTGTTATTTGTGGAGATAAACATCAATGTTGCAGAGCAAACAGTCAGTGGTAGAGTCGTGTTGCTTTTAGCCAATCAAAGGAGAGATGTCCAAATATCAGGAAATAAAAATCTAAATCCTGCCATCTGAAGCTACTTTCTCCTTTGGCTGAATTCTGCTTCCACAATCAAGAGCATCTGAGCTTTATTTCCCCAGAGTATGGCTTAAAAGGCATTTATTCCTACTAGAGACCACTGCAAATGTATTAAAAATATGAGTAAAGTTGATCTTTAAGGAATAGGCAAGTACTGCATTGGCTACAAGAAAATTACTAGAATTCTTAAAAGGGTAATACAGCCAAATTTCAACTACAACCTGTGTGTAGAATACAGTTTTACTAATTTTTACTACTTTAAGCTGCAGCTTAGAAACTAAATGAAGCTGTATGCTGTAGACATATTATGTCAGCCAAACAGAATATAATTGTTGGTTGTGTCCTTAGCTATGAATGGAGCAACTATAATTGTGGATTTGAAGGGTGGCTCCTCACTAGTCGAAGCGTTGCAATTTCAATTTTCTGACATGTTCTCTCCAAATGCCAAATATCCCGAACCTTAACATTGCTATAGATATGCTCATCAGTGTGTGAGTAGGGAAGTGCACTCCGTGTAGAGGAACAAAAGGCAGAGTATGAATGCGTATTGTACTGTAAAGCTCTTTAAGCTGTCAACAAGCCTAGAAAAGCCTCGGAGAAATGCAGCCTTTTCACAACTGCTGACTGACATATTTGCATCGACTACTTGTGGTAAAATACATGTCTTGAAAGTGAATAACAGACAACAAAAAGAGTCTTCCCGAGTCCTGTAACTGGTACCAATCATTTAAAGAGCGGCGCACAACCACAGCATTGAGCACAGATTGCCGAAAGGAGAACGGGCGACATTCTTTAGGTTTACCACTTCAATGAAACTTTTCAATAAATATTCGAGTAATTTAGTTTCAAGTCACTTTTAAGAAGCAAGCCTGTCTATTTGACAACCCCAACTCCCTTTTTGGCTCTATTCACGGCCACTGAGCAAGTAAAAGTCCCTGAATCTCCTTTTTCACTAAATCCCAAAGCGGCGCCTGTTGCACATTTGATCCCTTTTGTACTTCAGCATAAGAGGACCAGGGGCAAACAATGCAACGAAAGTAGAGGATACGTTTCATCGTACAGGGGTAATAGGAGGGTGCTCATAAACCTGTAGAGGTCTAGAATATTAAAAACTGCCCATGTGGAGAATATAGAGGAGGAATTTGAAGGAGGTCAAGCCCGGTCACTTGCAAAGAGTCCTTATCAGCAATCTTGAGACGCTATCTGTCACGCAACTGGAAAGACAGGAGTCATCTTTGACTCGGACGGCATTTATGTCACTCAACAGGAATGCCTTTCCGTGGCTCTGTCACCGCACATCAGGCAGCTCTTCTCCGTCTTTGAATTCGCTCCTTTTCACTTGGATATTTTGCCTCGCTATGACCACCTCTCCTATTCCTTAGCCTCATTCCTCCCCTGCCATCCCTACCCTTTCTGTCACTTTCTTCTGTAACACTACCCCTCCCTCATTCTCCCTTTATGCACATAATGTTGTAGACAGCCCGTGAACTTGACATCAGTCCAAGTGTCATGCATCTCCTTCCACTTTGATCAGACGTGGCTATTGTCTGCCCTCTGAGGCACAGTCTGGAATTGCCTCCTGATATGCCCCCACTCTGGTAAAATGAGATGTGAGCCCCCTCTGTGCTCTGGCAAACACAGGGGGCTTTTGTGTGTATATGCGGCGGTGTGTGCAGCGAGTACAAGAGAGTGCAGCGGCGAGAGCGCATTAGCATGGTTTGCTAGCCTGCACACTAATGCAGACCGAGGCCCTATAATAGCCCGGGTTCATTCAGAGTCACTCTCCCACAGATTTCAGCAGGCAACATTCTATATGGTGCACAAAAAAAGGGGGAGACCCTCAGTAGATCTCTACAGCTGATTGCAGTTCGTTGTATTCCATCACAAAGAATGGTCATATCTAATTTCCCATGTGCCACAAGTATCACTATTCACGCAGTCATAGCAACACAAACGCCATCTCATAGTGGCCAATTAACTTAATGAATGGATCGTTTTGATCCACAGCCAGTATGATTCCACCACATTGACTCTTGTCAACAAAAGCCTAATTATTTTTTCTTCACCGCCATGTCAGAAAAGGGAAACCACCGCCGAAACATTGACAATGCTCCTCTCATTATGTTAAGTTTTATTATTTTTTTCCTCTCTTCAGGAGCTGCAAAGTGACATTTTCAAGAGGGGTGAAAAAAAAAGCTTGCATCTGATTATAGGAGCAAGGAAGGGAGGGAGGCACCGAAAGAGAGACAGTTTGAGTGATTCAGTTGAGTGCTTGGATATGCCCGGGGTTTAA
>SSNS01000183.1:27756-42793 GCA_006937985.1 Aphyosemion australe | reverse complement strand
CATAGGTAGTTTCTGCTCGTTTAGCAACAATAGACAGCTACAGTTTATAAGCCTGACCCTCCCATATTCCAGTCAGAACTGACAAAGCTCCTTGGATGAGAAGCAAAACATCTTCAAGAAATCAAAGAAGTCCAGTTGCCTTCATTCGAACCCCTTTAGATGAAATTAATCAAATGTGTCCAAAAGATTTATATTAGCCAATATGCCATTTCAAAACCAATAAACACTGGTCTCTGGTAGCCATAAATGCTGTTGTTGATTTAGTGTCCGGGAAACAGCATAGTGCATCTCGGCTAACCGTTAGCATTAGCAACTCCACCACATGGCAGAACTCCTTCAGGCTTGTGTTATTTGTGGAGATAAACATCAATGTTGCAGAGCAAACAGTCAGTGGTAGAGTCGTGTTGCTTTTAGCCAATCAGAGGAGAGATGTCCAAATATCAGGAAATAAAAATCTAAATCCTGCCGTCTGAAGCTACTTTCTCCTTTGGCTGAATTCTGCTTCCTCAATCAAGAGCATCTGAGCTTTATTTTCCCAGAGTATGGCTTAAAAGGCATTTATTCCTACTAGAGACCACTGCAAATGTATTAAAAATATGAGTAAAGTTGATCTTTAAGGAATAGGCAAGTACTGCATTGGCTACAAGAAAATTACTAGAATTCTTAAAAGGGTAATACAGCCAAATTTCAACTACAACCTGTGTGTAGAATACAGTTTTACTAATTTTTACTACTTTAAGCTGCAGCTTAGAAACTAAATGAAGCTGTATGCTGTAGACATATTATGTCAGCCAAACAGAATATAATTGTTGGTTGTGTCCTTAGCTATGAATGGAGCAACTATAATTGTGGATTTGAAGGGTGGCTCCTCACTAGTCGAAGCGTTGCAATTTCAATTTTCTGACATGTTCTCTCCAAATGCCAAATATCCCGAACCTTAACATTGCTATAGATATGCTCATCAGTGTGTGAGTAGGGAAGTGCACTCCGTGTAGAGGAACAAAAGGCAGAATATGAATGCGTATTGTACTGTAAAGCTCTTTAAGCTGTCAACAAGCCTAGAAAAGCCTCGGAGAAATGCAGCCTTTTCACAACTGCTGACTGACATATTTGCATCGACTACTTGTGGTAAAATACATGTCTTGAAAGTGAATAACAGACAACAAAAAGAGTCTTCCCGAGTCCTGTAACTGGTACCAATCATTTAAAGAGCGGCGCACAACCACAGCATTGAGCACAGATTGCCGAAAGGAGAACGGGCGACATTCTTTAGGTTTACCACTTCAATGAAACTTTTCAATAAATATTCGAGTAATTTAGTTTCAAGTCACTTTTAAGAAGCAAGCCTGTCTATTTGACAACCCCAACTCCCTTTTTGGCTCTATTCACGGCCACTGAGCAAGTAAAAGTCCCTGAATCTCCTTTTTCACTAAATCCCAAAGCGGCGCCTGTTGCACATTTGATCCCTTTTGTACTTCAGCATAAGAGGACCAGGGGCAAACAATGCAACGAAAGTAGAGGATACGTTTCATCGTACAGGGGTAATAGGAGGGTGCTCATAAACCTGTAGAGGTCTAGAATATTAAAAACTGCCCATGTGGAGAATATAGAGGAGGAATTTGAAGGAGGTCAAGCCCGGTCACTTGCAAAGAGTCCTTATCAGCAATCTTGAGACGCTATCTGTCACGCAACTGGAAAGACAGGAGTCATCTTTGACTCGGACGGCATTTATGTCACTCAACAGGAATGCCTTTCCGTGGCTCTGTCACCGCACATCAGGCAGCTCTTCTCCGTCTTTGAATTCGCTCCTTTTCACTTGGATATTTTGCCTCGCTATGACCACCTCTCCTATTCCTTAGCCTCATTCCTCCCCTGCCATCCCTACCCTTTCTGTCACTTTCTTCTGTAACACTACCCCTCCCTCATTCTCCCTTTATGCACATAATGTTGTAGACAGCCCGTGAACTTGACATCAGTCCAAGTGTCATGCATCTCCTTCCACTTTGATCAGACGTGGCTATTGTCTGCCCTCTGAGGCACAGTCTGGAATTGCCTCCTGATATGCCCCCACTCTGGTAAAATGAGATGTGAGCCCCCTCTGTGCTCTGGCAAACACAGGGGGCTTTTGTGTGTATATGCGGCGGTGTGTGCAGCGAGTACAAGAGAGTGCAGCGGCGAGAGCGCATTAGCATGGTTTGCTAGCCTGCACACTAATGCAGACCGAGGCCCTATAATAGCCCGGGTTCATTCAGAGTCACTCTCCCACAGATTTCAGCAGGCAACATTCTATATGGTGCACAAAAAAAGGGGGAGACCCTCAGTAGATCTCTACAGCTGATTGCAGTTCGTTGTATTCCATCACAAAGAATGGTCATATCTAATTTCCCATGTGCCACAAGTATCACTATTCACGCAGTCATAGCAACACAAACGCCATCTCATAGTGGCCAATTAACTTAATGAATGGATCGTTTTGATCCACAGCCAGTATGATTCCACCACATTGACTCTTGTCAACAAAAGCCTAATTATTTTTTCTTCACCGCCATGTCAGAAAAGGGAAACCACCGCCGAAACATTGACAATGCTCCTCTCATTATGTTAAGTTTTATTATTTTTTTCCTCTCTTCAGGAGCTGCAAAGTGACATTTTCAAGAGGGGTGAAAAAAAAAGCTTGCATCTGATTATAGGAGCAAGGAAGGGAGGGAGGCACCGAAAGAGAGACAGTTTGAGTGATTCAGTTGAGTGCTTGGATATGCCCGGGGTTTAAGAGCTTTAAGAAATACAGCCAAAATAAAACCGGCAGTGGAGCACCGAGCGAAGGCTCCCATCCAAAAGTCTATTAGTTCCCAGTACTCGTTTTATGAAGCACATTTCCATATGAGAGAAGTGGAGAATAAGAAAAAAAAAATCAACATTCATAAAGTATAAAAAACACTGATGATAAAAACATTATAAATGTATCAAAACTGCTTTGAGGTACGCTGTAAATGTATTTATAGGGATAATATCATGTTAGGAAAATACAGAAAACATATTTATGCACACCTCTGGAATTAATTTAAAATAAATGTGGGTGTTTTGAGGTGCAGTTTACATCATTTGTGACTCTTTTACAGTGGCGCCCCGAGAAAAGTTTCATAGGGGTGGCCATGGGCCCAGAGAAAATTTTGGGGTGGCACACCAAATTGATCCTCGTGGTAACTTTGTGAAAGTTTAGCCTGTAGTGAAGCAATAAATGATCCTTTATTCATTTTCATAAATTTATGGTTGTGTGAACATTAATATGGACGATGGTGGCAGAGGAGTTAAGTGGCCGCCTTGCAATCGGAAGGTCGTCAGTGTACGGCAGGCCCCGCCTCTGTCAGTGCACCCCAGGGCAGCTGTAGCTACAATGTAGCTCATCCCCACCAGCGTGTGAATGTGTGTGTGAATGGGTGGATGACTGATTGTGTTGTGAAGCGCCTTGGGGGGTTGTAGAACCCTAAGAAGGCGCTATACAAATACAGGCCATTTACCATTTAATATGACTGTCTTCCCTGGGTGTGGACAGTGGGGTGGCCATGGCCACCTCTGGCTACCCCTTTGGGGCACCACTGCTCTTTTAAAGTAAATTAATTAAATGTTTCCAAAAAAATGTAAATTAGCCAATTTGAAACCAATTAACACATAAATGCTGTTGTTGGTTTAGCGTCCATGAAACAGCAGAGAACGTCTCGACTAGCAGAAGCTAACCGTTAGCGTTAGCAACTCCACCACATGGCAGAACTCCTTCAGGCTTGTGTTATTTGTGGAGCTAAAACATCAATGTTGCAAAGCAATCAGAGTCAGTGATAGAGTCATGTTGCTGTTGTCTAATATAAGGAGATTAGGAAATAAGACTTCAAATCCTGCCATGTTCAGCTCAACTCTGATCTGGCTCACTACATTGGAAACACGCGCACCAGAGCTTTTTTTTCTCTAGAGTATGACTCTTAAGGCATTCATTCCAACAAGAGACCGCTGCAAATGCATTAAAAATATTAGTAAAGTACCACTTTACCACTAGGCTGAGTTACTGCTAACGCTGGCCTGAGTGTGGTCCTTTCTGGTTGGCCTGTGCATTCCATAAAGGTCCAACAGAATTACCCAGATGTTCCGATAGTGGAAACGGGCCTTATGCAAGTGGTTCCAGCACCTGGCTTCCTGTGTCACTGATCGAACCACCAGAACAGCTACATTCCACTAGGCTGTAGCAGTTCACACCTGTCACCAATAAAGTTCTTTACTGCTATGGCACTATTCTGAAACATACATTGTTACTTGACCAGACTGTTGTAGTCCTTTCTTTGTCTTGGCCAAATCATGTTTAATGATTTCTTCTTGGGAATGTTTGTTGAAACTAATTTACTTGCATCTCTTTCATGGTAATCTCTAGTGGAACTTATGTCAGGCACATTAAACCAATCCTTCCAGGTTGACAATAAGCTCACTTATAGGAGTGTTATGGCCCTTTTCCTCTCACTCCTATTCTGCATGGCTTGGTTCAGCTCTGCACAGTTCTTCCACTTGTAACAGGTACATGGTTGCTGCTCTTTTTCAGAATCAACTTCTCTCTGGTTCCAAGCATACCATGCCAGGCCAGAAAGGCCACATCAGAGAGGCCACTGAATGTCTACAGGATGGAGTCGCCCAGCCTCTCCTGTGCTTCTCCAGTGTGTTTTTCCTCACTGCTGGCTGCCTTTTCCAGGTCTTATCTTTTTGGATTCTGACAAAAAAAAAAAAAACCCACAGACTCAGCAGAATGTTCAACATCCCAACTGTGTCCTGCTAGTTTTCAAACTCTGGGAGCCACCTAGCTACGATGACCCCCACCCACTAGAACAACGTATCATTTAGAATGGAAAACCACCTGAATACAGTTAAAGGTTGAATATGGAACATGGACACTATAGCGACATCTAGTGTTCAGAGGTGGTATTGCAGCAACAGAACAATTTTTCCAGCCATTGGGGTGTTGGTTCACTGCTGATACGTTAAGTAACCAGCCAGCATCATGTCCAGTGATGAATCGTACAGGGTAAGGACTAATTTCTACTAATAAGTTTATTTTACAACAGTATTTACCGTTAGAACATCTTCTGGGCTCAGAATCAGATGCTTGACTTGTCGAGTCCGCCATTTTACACAGTCCCAGCCTCGCGAGCAAAATTTTTATCACAATGGTGCCCTCTAGTGGCTGGGAGATGTAAACATAAACCCAGTCTTGTGCCTGTCAAAATAAAATTTAGATTTTTTTTTTAAATATAGCTTTTAAAGGAAAAACTGTACATTCATTCTGCACACCTCTAAATGCCCCATGGAAGTTTTATTTTCTAGAAATATAGCTTTTTATTAAAATGTTCCATATTCCACCTTTAAGGAGAGTAGAGTTGAGCTGAGTAGAGCCACACTGGACAGGCCTAGTGGGAAAGGGCCACTGTAGACTATTTTAAAAACAGAGGTTGAGATTAATTGAGATCTGGTGACTTCAGTAGGACTTCACGTCTGGACACCTAAATCCAATGAGTCGCTGCCGTGTGAATGACTGACTAGTTATTTGTGCTAAGCAATGGAACAGGTATACCTAGAAACACCAGTGAGTGTTTCTCTAATATGCATCTTGGGTTTTATTATTAAATTTACCGTACACATCCCATTTAAAAACCACAGATATGCATCTTTTTGTATCCAGCTACAATATGAACAAATGATCTTCAAATTTCCTGAGCACAGAAGCCATGTGGGTTAAATCAGGACATCCTGTGGGCAAAACCAAGGATGAAGCAAAACATCACCATGTGTTGTAAGCATATGGCCACATAAACTCACCACAACAACCACACCAACACATTGTTGGGGAACTGCGTCTGAAAGACTATAGACCCATTAATGTTGCAGAGAGAGAAGAAAACAGACTATATCCTGATGATAAGGTAAGCAACCCAAACATCTGGGCTTAGCCTGAGCTTGAACCAACACACGTGCTAATCTGCTTTAACTCCAGCGAGGAGTTTTGATATTGCAGCTTTGACAGAAGACGGATAATCCCAGAAAAAAAACACCATACAATCAAAAACCATCCCCAGATGATGCTGTCGACCGATGAAACCTGCTTGCCTTTGAAACTCAACATACTGACACCCTACCCCATTGCCAGATCTATCTGAAAGGTCACATTTGAGATTATGGTTTCTGAGAACACCACCGTATGGTGGCGGATACAAAAACCCAAGTTTTCAAAGTCAAACTGCCACGTGTTTTGTAATCTTCTCAATCGATGACAGCTTTCAGCAGTGGGAGAGGAAACATGATTGATGCTTGGCAGATTTATAGGAAGAAAAAACATTTATGAGTTGATAAGCAGCAACAAATAACGGAAAAGTCAAACTGGTGACAATGACGGGGGAAGAATGAGGCTCGATTTGAACCGAGTGATTAAAATACAAATATTTAGTCATATTATCACATCAGTTAATCAGACGATTGGTTTGATTACACTTCAAATGGTGACATATTGTATTTACAGCCATGACAATAGTTTTGTTTAGCTATTTGATTTGCTGTTAAGTGTAAAATTTACTATCTTAAGAGTTTCACAGCCATGACACACTTTTAAATTTAATAATACCACATCTGATTGATAGTTGAGGCCGACATCATTTAATCTTTCCTAAACAGTCGTTCTAGGTCTGCAGGATTACACAATACAGAGAGTGGGTAATCATCTCCATATGGTCCCATGACATGGATTAGCTCAGGTTAATAGAAATTCAAAGGAGACACGTGTAGCGATAACACCACCCACAGACATGTACCGCGGCTGGTGCTTCAACCATGATAAACTGCGACCCGCTTGTCCTTAAACTGACTCGTCATGACTCAATATGCAAAGCAGCGTCGTGACATTTTTATTCAAGGAAAATTACAGAAGTGCAAAGCTGTGCCCAACTGTGGCATGAGGACTGATCATTGCCAAAAGAAACAAGCCATTCATTCTAAACCTGTTGTCTCTGTTCCCGAACCATTGAGTTGCTGTTACACCTGCCAAGTCTTGAGCTCATAATGTTTTACAGGCCAAGAAACACTTATTTGTGACTTGATTTGCCAAAGTGATAGCGAGTGTTATCCAAACAGAAGCCTTTGTGCTGGTTTACCTTTACTTTATTCACTTTATCACCAAAAGTATGAGGGCGTCTTCTTTTACACGGACATGAACTTCATTGGCGTCTTATTTTTTAATCCGTAGGGTTTAATATGGAGCTGGCTCACCTTTAGCAAACTGTTCCAGGAAGGCTTTCCATGAAGTTTAGGGGTGTGTTTCTGGGAATTTTTGACCATATTTTTACAAAAGTACTATTTTGAAGTCAGGAACTGAAGTTGGGCGAGGAAGTCTGGGTTTTAGTCTGCGTTCCAATTCATCCCAAACATGCTCTGAAAATAAGAATGGATTAGGTTTATATAACACTTTTCAAGGCACCCAAAGTGCTTTCTGAAGAATACATTTTTCCCTCATTGATACTAAGTCCTAGCCACAGCTGCCCTGGGTTAGACTGAGATGATGCCATTAGGCCTTCAAACCACCAACAACACAGGCAACTATCATGCCCAAGAAAAAAACAAGCAGAATGACTAGGAATTACATTGGTAACCCTCTTTTAGGTGAAGGTCACATAGGCAAGTCAAGGTCCTCTGCACCAAATTGGCTCAAAGGCTTTTACTGGAACCATTAAAAGTTTCATTAGGTGGTACTATACTCTATAACCTCTCTTACAGAACTGACGTAGATCCATTTTCTAAGGAAAAAGGACATTTTTGACTTCAGGGTTAATGGACTTTAATGCACATTTTTAAAATGTATGTTTTATTGCAACAAAGTGGCCCTGTGAGTCACTTTTTCACTAAGTTCTGACTGTAAATTGTAAACCTTTGCAAGGGATTTTCAACAATGTCTCAAAATGTTTCAATTCCTCGTTTCAGTTGCAGCAATTGTGAGAATGTAAATAAATCACTACATGCTTTTAGGTTAAGTAAAATAATAATTAGGTAAATAAATTGCTTCCATGTTGATGTAAAACAGTGAGAGAATTATTGTAATTATTTTAAAATGTCTCTCTAAAAGCTTTAAAATTGTTTTTTGAAATGTTTTCTACTTAGTTTCTGACAAATTCAACCATAATTTTGTGGTTTTGTTTATCCAAGATGGCCACCCATCCACTTTCTGCTGCGTATCAATAACTGTACTACAAGGACAGTAGTTTAACCAAAGACCTATCAAACCTCCCTTTCCACAGCTTAACCTTCTCCAAGACTCCTAAGTGTTCCCAGGTCAGCTGTGACATAATCCTGGTTCTGCCTAAAGGTCCTTAACACCTCAGTTATCTAGAAGACATTCTCATCGGATGCCCAAGCAACCTTAACTGGCTCTATTTGATGTAGAAAAGCACAGTCTCGACTCTAAGCTCATCTGAAATAGCTGAGCTACATGTCTAATCACTATGGGTATGTCAGGCCAATATGCAGAGGAACTTAACTTCACCTGCTTGCATTCATCTCATTATTTCAGGAATTACCCACCAGTCACGGGTTGGGTTGAGTTGGGTTGGGTTGGGTTGATTGGTAAACCGACAGAATTTTGTGATAGTAGCATAGTATATGTGAATATATAGTCTGGCCACGACTCATAGACAGAACTCAGTCAAGGAGCGGAATCTACGATTGTCTTTCAAACTGTCTCCACATGCTATTGGACAACGAACAACGTGACGTACTCACTGCTATGGATGTCTGCCATACCCTGTTGAAGAAGTCTCAAATACTGTTCATCCTTTTTCTAAATAAAGGACTTAAGTACCTCCATCTGCTCTTGACTCAAAAGCCCTTTTTATAAAACAATGGCAGCAATTAGATGCAACGCCAAGGCGGCATCCGGGAGCCTAAGGTCGTTTATAAGAGCTCAGACCGTGGTGGTAATGTGGGGCAATCGTGTCTATTTTATAAAAGATTACGCGATGGCGGTATAAAGGAGGTATGGGGGAGGTCTCTGCGCTGTCGCAGACTTCCGTGTATCTTGGACCTAACATGCTTTTTATTGCGATCGAAGCCGCGCTCCTTAAGTTTTTTTCACAAGCAGCTACAGATGTCTGTCCTCCACAGTCCCTGTTAGCTGTCTGATGATCTGAGCTGCAGATCTAACGGAGAAAAGCTCCCAGAGCACTGCATCACTCCAGTTCATCATCTCAGCTGATTCTGTTTACAAAACGAAACTTATGCTCGTGTTTACTTTCATTTTCAATATAGTTCCCAGCCGGAGCTCGGCATTAATTCATCACATGATCACCACCCTCTTTTGTGCCAAGGCTTAATGTGCATCTATAAGGCCTGTGAAACCGCAATATTACTATCAGGCGTGGCGGCATGAATGGCGCAAAATTCCCGCATCTCTTGCCGCCATAGCGCGTTCATAAGACACGCCGGTGCGGTAATATTACACTGATTTGCCCGCATGGTGTGTCTTAAAAAAAATGATAAAGAAAAACCCAAGTCTAAATAGTCCAAAGTTGATGCCAAAGTTGTTTCAAACGAGCCGTCACCATCTTTGTTTGTTCACTCAGTTGCAGTAGCATCCCACCCACCAGACCAATAGAGCACTGTTACTGGCATGACACAAGCTTGTTCGGGCCTGCTGAGGTTCCAATGGAGTGTGGCTAGACAACCGGCAGATCAAAATCATTTTGCTTCTGCTGTGGTCTGTCAAGATTTCCAGGCTATCATTTGACCCTAATTTATTTAACCCTTTCACAGAAGCTCATTCCCAACCTAGACTTGGTGCTCTTCATCCAAGCTGCTTCATAAACCAATTAAAACTGCTGGACACTAGCAGGAGCATGTCATCTGCAGAAGACAATGCAATCTTGAAACCCCCTTAAACACAGACCCTACGCTCTCTGCATATGGTCTCTGTGACAAGAGGCAACTCCGTAGGTTTCTGTCAGTCACTGGAAGAGAGTCAGACTCATTACTGGCAATGTGAACCAAACTCTCACGTCAGTCATACAAAGACCAAATGCCCCCCTAGGAGGGACCTTGAAACTCCCGAAGTAGCCCCACAGGACAACAACAAGGGACATTACCGTAAACCTTATACAAGTCAACAAAACACAAGAAAATTTTGACTGGTTTGTCACAACCTTAAAACTGTATTATAACAAAGTTGTATTTAACATATCTGTGATTTCTAGAAATGAAAAATGGCTTTTTGTTTGGACAGATGAACCAGCCAATCCAGCAGATGCTTGCATATTTCACTGGCTTTGCTAGGATCCGGATTTGTCCTTGGGACAGGGATATTGATGTAATATTTCAAGGCAAATCTGTTCAGTATTGCCTAAAAAGAGAAAGCAGGTTACCAAAGACAGCAGACTTAATCTTTCAGGGAACTATGACCTAGAGTGTAACATTCCACGACACCTACTGGGCCAATAACGGATGTTGGTATTTCAGTTTGGAAATAACATATAAATCAACCAACTAATGTTAAACTTTAATGCCAAGCCTGCACGGGTAAAAATTTATGAAAGAGAATGAGCTACTTTAGTTGCCAGCTCATGTTGTACTACTTTATGATTGCTGATTCCTATGGCATCATTTTCTGACTCTTTGTTGCACCAGACTGTTTTTCTGCTCCATCATGTCTTTTTGATCATTAAAAAAAAGAAGGAAGGAGTTTATTCAAACCAGCAGGCCAATGCTTTGCAGACAGCTGGTGTTCATCTGGGACCTCATCCCAAAATTGGAACCAGCAGTTTAACTTCAGAGCCAAACCAGAGGAAGAAGCAATGCTCTGCCATGACTCTACATACAGCTTTTCTTGAGAACTTTAAAAAGAAAGCTGTTTCACCGCAGGATTTTCCTGTTTTTAGTTATGTAACATCTACCTGGATTTATTGAAAGAAAATGAAACTAAATGGATACCAAGAAAACTGACTTTCTTATGCAGCAGTAACTGTTGAAACTGTAGTTACCAGCTAAAATATACAGATTAAATCAACACTTTTAAAATTACACTTTGACTTGATGATTTCGCTCCAGCTGAACTACCAGCTGATTTCATTACAGCTGACATATTCATTCTTTCAACGGGAAAAAAAAATGCACCTTATTAATAACCGTGGGTTTATGAATTCACCGCCTTAGAGATGACAGTGTCACTTCAATTTATGTCATCTCCCTTGTGCTGAAATTAAAAGTTGTCAGTTGCAGATGGAACACACGTGTTTCATGTGTTACTGATAAAACCAGTCCCCCACAGTCAAACTCAAGATTGGTGTGAGAAAATGACTTGTAGGTAATATGGAACCCATTTAAAATAAACTGAGCACTTATTTTTTGGCTAAAATTAGATTTTTTGTTTCATTACATTTTTATTAAGTTGAAGAACGGTACAACGCATTAAATAAACAACAATCTTCCCGTTTATAACCTATAATCAACTCAAAAACTACCCTTCCCACCATTTTCCTCATGTCCACCAGGCAGTATATCCCATAGTCAGTAGCTACGTTTACATGGGCACAAGTAATCGGATTGAACGCCCTATCAGATCAAAAATTTGTCATGTAAACATGTCAATCGGAATATTTTGATCCGATTCGGCCTGATCCGAATGAAATTTCATTCCGATTGAGAGAGGTGGTTTTGTTTGATCGTCAATCCAATTGGCATCCATGTACACACCCATTCGGATTATTGGAGTACAATAATGCCCACTGTGCATGTGTGCAACTTCAGCGTGACCTCTTTCCGTCTGTAGAAGCTCAGGACAGATCAAAAACATGGCGGGCGGTAAACAGAAGTGGTCTGTTGCCGACGCTATTTTTTACTGGAAATACTACGGGAGCTCAATATTATTGAACGTCTCGATGACCGAACGGCTAGAAATGCCGAGTTATACACTCAAGTGCATCTAAAGATGCAGGAAGCGGGAATTCACCGACGCTAGTAAATAAGAAAATAAAATGCAAGGGAAAAGATGTGCGGGCAAGATGGCGTTTGTTTACAATTCCTCTTCTGGGAAAGACAACTCTGCGCATGCGCAAGCTATGGTGCGTGCATCGCGGCGTGATCGGATCATTCCAGTTAGTGTCCATGTAAACAGAGATTTGGGATTTCCGATCAACCAAGATTTGAATCAGATTGGGAAAATTTGGCGCATGTAAACGTAGCTAGTGAGTAGTCTCTTAAGGTTATCTATCAAGTCCATCCAAGATGCCGTGGTGTCTGAAGTTGCATTATTGATCCTTGCTGATGATAGTTCCATACAGGCAATGTCAATATATACTGGAAGACACAGTTGTTCGGTGGTTTCCATCTTTGAGCTGAGTTTCTTTATTGCAGTAAATCCTGCAGGCCAGAGTTTACGGGTTTTCTCTGGATGTGTTAGCCGCACGTCATCATTTAGCAAATGAACGACAGGATCCATGGGGAGAGGGACACTGTTCAAATCAGTAATACAACAAAGTACTTTAACCCGAATGTCCTGAACCTCAGGACATTCCCATACAACAGGAATAAACGAGCCGAGTCCCAGAGAAACAAAACGAACAAAAAGGATCTGATGCAGTGCTCATTGGTGTCAAATAAGCTCTATGACAAAATTTCATATGTAACCTGATCAATAAAATAAAGAGAACACTTAAACAACACAATGTGACTCCAAGTCAATCACACTTCTGTCAAATCAAACTGTCCACTTAGGAAGCAACACTTATGGACAATCAGTTTCACCTGCTGTTGTGCAAATGGAATAGACAACAGGTGGACATTATAGGCAACTAGCAGGACATCTCCAATAAGGGAGTGGTTTTGCAGATGGTGACCACAGACCACTTCTCAATTCCTCTGCTTTCTGGCTGCTGTTTTGGTCACTTTGAATGCTGGCGGTGCTTTCACTCTAGTGGTAGCATGAGAAGAGTCTGGAGACGCCGTGGACAACGTTCTGCTGCCTGCAACATCCTCCAGCATGACCAGTTTGGCAGTGGGTCAGTAATGGTGTGGGGTGGCATTTCTTCAGGGGTCTCACAGCCCTCCATGTGCTCACCAGAGGTAGCCTGACTGCCATTAGGCACCGAGATGAGATCCTCAGACCCTTGTGAGACCATATGCTGGTGCGGTTGGCCTTGGGTTCCTCCTAATGCAAGACAATGCTAGACCTCATGTGGCTAGAGTGTGTCAGCAGTTCCTGCAAGATGAAGGCATTGATGCTATGGACCGGCCCGCCCGTTCCCCAGACCTGAATCCAACTGAGCACATCTGGGACATCATGTCTCGCTCCATCCACCAACGCCTCGTTGCACCACAGACTGTTCAAGAGTTGGCGGATGCTTTAGTTCAGGTCTGGGAGGAGATCCCTCAGGAGACCATCCACCACCTCATCAGGAGCATGTCCAGGCGTTGTTGGGAGGTCATACAGACACGTGGAGGCCACACACACTACTGAGCCTCATTCTGACTTGTTTTAAGGGCATTACATCAAAGTTGGATCAGCCTGTAGTGTTTTTCCACTTTAGTTTTGAGTGTGACTCCAAATCCAGACCTCCATGGGTTAATAAATCTGATTTCTATTGATGGGCCTCAACAAGCACCACAGCTGGAGATCTGTCTAGGGGAAACACTGGACCCTCTCAACATGATGCCAAATTTTCACCCAATCAGGTTTGAGGCCCTGGGTGGACGAATCTTCCTGTAAAAAGTCGTTTTCTGACTAGAATGAAGCTAAAGCAAACAGCACACGAGTTTGACCTAAAGTTTCGAACAGGAAAAACAACAGTTTCATTGTTTCCCTGAATACTTTCCCCTGCAGCATTTTTTGTGTGTGTTACCTGAACTTTAGCCTTGCTAAATGTAGACCATCTCCACGCACATCTCCCTCTACTGAATTTTATACATTGCAAAGTTCTCAAACTTCACTACACCATAAAACTACCACCTTCAATCAGGCTCTGAACCAGGCAATAAGACTACTGGGGTAATGCTACATTGGTTTTAACAAATGTAACATCTCGTTTATACCTTAGCATGATGGAAATTATAATCCTGTAGTTTTTAATTTTGCAACAGTGGCGGTCAGCTAATAAATGTTCATTTTAAAGCAGAGTTCATGTCAATCATTGGCTTTGTGTATTGCAATTTATAATAATACATGTTTGACATTTATCTAACAATGTTGTAATTCACAAATAGTTTTTAACATATTTCCTACGTGTTTTATGGTTCAAGTCCGCATGAACGTATTTTTAAACTGGACATTTTTCCTGCATTGGCTCCTCTCAAGGCTATATATGCAAATACTATATATTTCATTGTGTGGACATAACACACTTAGTTTCCACCAACATCCATTTTTCAAATGTAAAGGCAAAATATGTTGTTTACAGGTGCTGGAAATATGTTACCAAAATAATATGGAAGGAGAAGACAGTTTTGGCATCACACAGTCACCATGTGTGGCGTCTATGGCGACTGCGTGATGCCGAAACTGTCAACCATTCAAGGTAAAATTAAAAAAATTGCTACGCTGTGTATAAAACCAGGAAAAAAGCAATGAAGATTTTAAATTAGTGGTTGTCAAGTTGGGGTCAGGATTTGTCTTGGGCCATGAATTTCTGAAGATAGGGTCCTGAAATACCCCAGAAATAAGGTAAACTTTTTTAAAAAGTGATTAGTAAATGTAAAACTACCGTTATAAACAGGAAAAGAGTTGTTTAAGCAGTTTATTGCACTCCAGTTTAATTGGCTTACATGTAATATTTCCATGCTACAGTAACTGATTAATGGGGTTTTGTTAAGTAATTTTCTGGGTCAAAAGCTGTAGAACCACGGGTCTAAATGGACAACAGAGGTCTCTAATGGTCCACGTGTCTGATTCTTTGCAAGAGAGTCTAATTAGGACTTTAGTTATCGTTTACTTTAGTTGTATCCTCATCCCAAAGCATAAAAAAACCAGCTTTACATTAACTGG